>SNQJ01S0059953.1:9713-22244 GCA_010110895.2 Picea sitchensis | reverse complement strand
GGAGAGAAGCACATGTTATTGTCCTTTTCTTTATAATTTTTCACCTACTTGATTTTGCTAAGAAACATCTACTTTGAAGAATATACTAGAGCCCTACCTTTGTAGCACTCTAGTAGCATTGCTTCATTAAGCTTCATACATTTCATTTCAAGCTTGATCTAAAGAAGAAGGAAATCGCTAGGGCCTAGGGTTGCCTACTTTCTAGCATTTTTTCCTTTTGGGGTTTTGGATATTGAGGCTTTAGGTTACTAACACCTGAAGTCATCTTACCCTTCCTTTAGTTCATCCATTATCATTTGTTGTTTTCCTCTAAGGATTGCCGCTGCAAACTTTGACTCCATTACCCTAAATGGCACTAGTTCACATCTTGCAAGTGATTGATTGACCAAAACAACTCTTAAACCATCTTCCCTAAGACTTTTACTAACTATTTCTAACTTTAGATTAGACTAACCTGCTAACTAATTTGCTGCTGTTGCAAAATATTGCTACAACCATCTATAACAACATCAAATTCATCCTAAAAGCAAGATTAAAAGCTGATTATACATTGCCATTATTGCTTCTGATATATATTATCATTCTGTCGACATTAGGCTATTATTTCTTGTCATTTTTGAAGCATTATTGAGGCATAATTGTGTAGCTGTTGCTAAATATACATTACTATTATAAGTATTTGTGTTGCTTCAGTTTTATATCAGCTTGTTCATTTTCCAAAAGTCTATGGTTTTATGAAGCACTAACATCATATGGTACTTGCAAATAACATCTTTTCTTGTTGTCTTGGTCTGGGCAGGTACATCTGAATATTATTTTGCTTCATCTCAATAAAACCCTTGGAACTTTTGATCAGAGTGACCTGTGAGAGGGGTGGGACTTTCTTAATACTTTTGCTTTAGCCTTCTCAAACCCCTAGGTCAATGGGGACGTCTCCCCTAGGGTACCACTCCTAGATAGAAATAGGTGTCTTATTAAGGTGACAGTGATGGGACATCCTCCTTGTTATGCCAATTTAGTATTCACTTGCCTTTGGCTTTGGGCAAGTACAAATTGTGCGATAACAAGGGGCAAGTCTCAAGTCAAGGTGCTGTCACCTGATCCTCAACTCCTTCGTCTAGGCCAACTCCTAGCGAAGCCAAGGGGGGTAGTCCCTAAAGAAAATAATCTAAGGCTTGAACTAATCTAAGTACAAGAAATGAAATCTAGGAGTTTAAAGACAAGAACAATATAACAATATATCAATTTACACTAGCAACATATATGACACATCAATGGAAATTGCTTATGCTCGAAAAGTAAAGCATTCAAGATACTTGCATATAAATGATGTAACTTGAAAATGAGATACAAGTGCTTGAAGTATATGATAAACAAATATTGAAATGTAGACCAGTGCCAAAAGTAAAGGTTATTGCAAGATATCAAATACTGCTGAAACAAAGATTGATATGTAAATGCTCTTGTAAATTTTATTATGAGTTTTTAGATGGAGTGGCTGTTGTGAGTGCAAGCCACTATGTGATATGTGTGCAAAGTGTTGCAAGAAAGTAAATCTAATCTAGATGTGGCCTCTAAGAGGCTATCCCTCAGATTGGACGCTGAACTTGCCAGAGGTCCAACAGTGAGAGTATCTCTCTGACTTTGCACACAAGCTCAAGATACTACTGGATGTCCAACACAGGGAGAACCTAGATCTCAAAGTTCCCGTCTGACTTCACACACAGTTTCTCTTGCGTTTCCAACCAAACAATAGTAACTTAAAGATTTCCCTATCAATACTACTCCACATTGACCAACCCCTGTTTTGATGAGTTCCCCAGATCGAGCTAGGCTCGCAAGGGTTCAGAGCATACTAGGGGGAGATGAGGGATTGGTTTATTTGCAAAATTGAAATAATAGAAAGTAAATGCTGAAATTGAAACTAATCTAACAAATAAATCTAACTAAGTTAATCTAGAAAATGAAATCTAACTAGTTACTAAACTAAATAAGAAACTGAAATCTACTCTAATGTGTTGCGGTGCTTGTGATAAATTTTAAGATAAATTTTAGCTTTCCCTTTAGGTGTGAATTGTAAACTTAAGACAAAATTGAAAAATTAGACGATCACAAAAGACACCGTTCCCCCAAGGGGGATGAAGAGTGGGGACTAGGTGGTCCACTGATTTGATTAATGGAATTACAAAGATTTTTTTGGAGTGACTTGTGAATCGTGATCATTCATTAGGGGGGTCACAAGTCTTTACAATGTTTCAAAGAGTTTATTGATCAAAAGGGTGCTCGCAGGGGTCCCAAAATGTCCAAATCCACCCAAAACGGATAGAGTTTCCCCTTGACTGTTCGCTAAACCTGCAAAAACAGCAAGCAAACAACACTAAAAAATGTCCCAAAACACTTTAGAAGTGTCTTGGACTTATGTTAGAAAAACCCAAAAAATTCTAAGTAAGAATCTAGTGAAAACAAGCAAAATTTAACTAAGGAAAGCAAGCTAGAAAGCTTGTTTCCTTAGGGTCTTTGATTGCTGTTTTAAAACAACAATGTAAAGACACTTAACTTGCCAAATATGAAAGTAAAAGATCTTTGAAAGAAATCTACCTTTTAGCGTTTAAAAAATTTAAAGAAATAGCTTGCTAAAAGTAATCTTTCTTATGATAGATCTAGCTTAAAATGATGAAATGAAATTGCAATCTAGATCTAACTTAACTTTGCATGCTAACTTAGATAAATAAAGATATGAAATATGACTTAGATCTAAGTACTTGCATGCAAACTAGTAACCAAAAGAAAAATAGGAATTTTGTGAGATAAGAGAGAAAGAGTGCCGGATAGAAGCAAATCTTGGGCTGTGGAGTCCTCTTGGTGTATTGTAGGGGGAAATCGTTCCGATTGAAAGGATTTGAAGGTGTTGGAGACTCAAACTAGAGATTTCCACTCCTCCAAACTAGAGTCCCTGCAAACTTGGGAAATTCCTGCAAAATACTTGTTAAAGATGGGTGCACCCACTTCCTACACATAAAATCTAGAAAACATGTCAATCAAACTAGAATAACATGAGATCATAGATTAAACATGTTGGAAACAATAAGATTTAGCATTGCAAACTAGCTCACTAATATCTTACTATTCAAGGATGAATTAACAATACATTTGCAAGAAAAACAAGTTACCATAACCTCAACACATCCACATGGAACAATGGCATCCACACATTGGCACAACACCACAAGCTTGACCTCCAAAGTCTTCAATTCTTTATTCCACAATAGCTTGAGAGCAAATTACAACAACATAACTCTAGGTCTACCAATCTAACTTTACAAAGGAGAGAAAGCTTCATTATATAGCAAATGGGGTGGAGAGTCCAAGAGAGGAGGGTGCACTACTTGGAGAGGGACGACACACCATGTGTGAGAGGAAAGAGTGGCAAGTGTGTATACATGGCTGCCACCTCTCCTCATACCCCAAAAGGGCACCACTTGTGAGAAAGAGAGCAAGAGGGAGGGCGCCACCTATCAAGAGGTGGGAAGCCCTCCTCATGAGTGCGCCACCTATCCTCAAGGAGGGTGCACCTCACATTGAGGAATCCTCTAACTCAAGTAACAAATCAAGCTAACTCACTCAAGACTCTCAATCAAGCGCCAACAAGGCTAAGTCAACTCAAGTAAGGGTGAGTTAACTCAAAACATGTCTCTGACATATTTCCCAAAAAATAACTTTGCTGATTTTTTGTCTTTTATTCACTTTTTGTGAGTAAAATGAATTTTAAGTGATTAAAAATTACTAATTTCACTCACAAAGTGGATACCTAGGTAAAGTGGGTATTCTTATTGCAAAAACGAATAACTCCAAGGCATATAATGCCTCCTAATACCACTTATTTAACTTAAGAATTATTTACCATTAAAATATCCCGATTTTGCGGGAAAATTTATTTTTGCATAAAACATTAAAAAACCTAAGGGGGACTTAGCGCATTGCCATGAGACTCTAGGAGGATGATTAGCATGGTAATATACATTAGACAATAGACTTAGATTTTCCAAGCTAAGGACTAACCATCAGTACACACTCCAGCTTTGGAGGAAATGAGTGAAAAAACTCAGAAATTATAACTCGCTCAAAAATTAATTCAAGCAAGAAATTATAACTCGCTAAAAAAACCCTCTAGAGTAATGCACTCATGACTAAGTCTTAGGGGGTTAATCCTGTTACAAGTTCATCATGCTAAATTTATGTTATTACAATGCCCCACAGGGATATGGAAATGCGGTAAAAAAAATAAAAAAGGGGCCATAATGGCTGGCTGGACTTCTGAACTCTGAATTTTGAACAAGTATTTGTTCAATCTTTGGCGGCTCAACTACAAGTCCATCCTAGTGCAACTTGGTGGGTAACAGGTGCTATGGCCAGCAGGAGCAGAGATATAGAGGAAGAGGAGCGGGTGGCTCTAAGAGTAGTGAGGTAGGTGACCTCACTAGCAATACCAACTCAGAGGGAGCCATAGGTCAGAAGGAGTTGACCCTCAAGATCCAGGAAGAAGGAGCAGCCTCTCAGGACTATGCAGAGGACAATGGATAGGGAGCAAACGACCCCAGAGGGTGTGCAAACTCAAAGGGAGTCAGGTTTCAGATGGAGCATGCGATCTCAGACTGAGCCTGATCTCAGGGAGAGTCAGTTGGCTCAGAGGTAGATATGGTCATCCAGAGGGAGTTCTCCCTCAGGTTTAGATTGGAGAGAGACATCTTCCAGGACTGGCAGACAGGTTTCATGGGTTGAGGAGGTCAGACAGGAGATGCAGGAGTAGGAGGCTTCTGGTAGCTGTGTACCTTCCATGGAGGATCCAGTTGATACAATAGGTTTTGCTACAATGATAAAGGAGGCAACCAGTCAGGAGATAGGAACTGCGTCAGTCACAGAGGGAGTAGCCAGTGAGGCAGCTTGGACAACAAGATTTGCTTCAGCGACTGAGGATGCGACCAGTCAAACAAATTTTTCCTCAGTGATCGAGGATGCGACCAGCTAGACATATTTTTTCTCAGTGACCAAGGATGTGGCTAGCAAGACAGATTGAACAACAGGATGTGCTCCAATGACCGAGGATGCAACCAGTTAGACAAACTTGACAATAAAACTTCTTCGAGTGACAGAGTTCACAGACCCATTTGCCATAGTGACAGAGGGATTACCGAGTCAAGATTGGAGTGTAGATGAGGTGGAAGATTCATAGCTATATCTACTGTGTGCGACAGTGGTGCATCCAGATGTTGGAGGATGGGATAGCTCCCTCGCTAAGAGGGAGTGTTGATTTTGTAGCTTTGGGAGGTATTCCCACTAGATGCCAAGGTGCCAGACTTGTGGGAAATTTTGTTGGCACCAGTTTAGCCTTTCGTTTCGTCAAAATCGGCCTAGAAATAAGGTCGGGACCTCATGGGCTTGATGATGGGGTTTGGGGGCTTGTTATGGGGTTTCACACCCACAAGAAAGTCTATTTTTATGTTGACTGTTATCGCACAATCTGTACTTACCCAAAGCCCAAGGCAAGTGGATGCAAGATTGGCGTAACAGGGAGTGACCTATCACTGTCACCTTAATAGGAAACCCCTTTCTATTTAGGAGTATATCACCGTACCCCAAGGGAGACGTCCCCAGTGACCTAAGGGTTTGAGAAGGATAAGTTAAAAGATATAAGAAAGTCCCACCCCTCTCACAGGTCACTCAAGTCAGAGGTTCTTTGTGTCTTATAGAGATGAAGCAAAGGGAAAATAAGGTGTAGTTGCCTAGAACAAGACAACAAATAGAAAAAGAGTGCAGTTTCCAAGTACCATATGATGTTAGTGCTTCATAAGACCATGAACCTCTAAAAAATAAGTAGGCTGATGTAAAAATGCATCAAGGTAATTATTTATAACAACAATGAATATTTTGTAACAGCCACAACAATTATGCCTTAAGAATGCTTGAAAATGACAATAAAATATAGCTCTAAGTTGACAGAATGATAACAACTTGTCAGAAGCAAAATTGGCAATGTCTAATCAGTTTTTAATGTTACTTTTGAAGATGAATTTGCTGCTGTTATATGGCTGTAGCAATCTTTTGCAACAACAACAAATTAGTCAATGGATTAGTCTAGTTAAATGTTAGTAAAAGTTAGTAAAAGTTTCAAGGAATGTAGTTTGAGAGTTGTTTGATCAATCAATCACTATGGTGAGTGGACTAGTGCCTTTTAGGGTATATGGAGTCAACAATAGCAACAACAAATCTTAGAGCAAAATAGCAATGATAGTACTTAGCCAAAGGAGATCGAATGGATCGAGGAGGTGTTGGTAACCCAAGGCCTCAAGCATCCAAGTCCTAAGAGAAAATTGGCTAGAAAGTAAGAAAACTTAGGCCCTAGCGGTTTCTCTTTCCTTAGACAATTTGGAAATAATATATGCAATAGGCAATTTAGAGTAGGGCCACTAGAGTGCTAGCATTTAGGGCTCTAGTAGCTACTTCTAAACAAGGTGCACTTTGAGAAAATTAAACAAGTGGAAAACTATAGAGAGGAACATAACAACTTATGTTTCTCTCCTAGGGTTTTAAGCAAGCAATTTCATAATCTTTAACATGAACCAAGTAAAATTTACCACAAGTATTCAATAACTTAAACAAATTGCAGATTTTCTACTTACTTCACCAAGAATAATCAAGCCAAACCCTAGCTGAAGATCCTCCACAATGAAATATAGCCAAAATACACCACAAATTGCCTCTCCAAGAAGTTGTGCACCATTTAGTTCAGCCAATAACCCTTAAAGAGGGCTGAATTTCAGACCACACACTTGTGTGATGAGTTCATGATGAAAAAATGAGAGTTTTCTCTCTCTATTTATACAATATCAATGACCTTTAATTACAATTAGGTCATAAAAAGGTCGACATGGCCAAATTACATTTAAAATCCAGTTTTTACATAAATGACATTAATTAAACCCTAATTTCATTTCCAAGGGTGATGTCATGCCCTTCTAGGGTGACGTTAGGCCCCTAGGGTGGAACTTTAGGCTCAAATGCAGAACGTCTGGCCTCCAAAGGCCCTGAATGCTGCTACATGTGCCAACTAACACACAACCGCCCTCATAAATGCAAACCCTGACTGGATGACGTCTAGGGTCAAAATGATGACGTCATGGGCTCTCAAGGGTCAATGTCCTGGTGGAAAGGGAAGACCCCCCTGGGTCTAGGCCTACCAGAGTGTCTCGGGGGAAACGTCCTTCTTTCTTCCTGGTGCAAGCCTCTAGTGTCTCTCTGCCCCTGGTTGGGGTCACAACATCCATCTGTGGGCTTTCAGCCCCATGGAGGTTCGAGCTAATCATTCCCCCATATGTACTTGTCCACCGGGCAAAGTCCTACAGCAACAACACATAC
Source organism: Picea sitchensis (assembly GCA_010110895.2). Taxonomy (NCBI): domain Eukaryota; kingdom Viridiplantae; phylum Streptophyta; class Pinopsida; order Pinales; family Pinaceae; genus Picea; species Picea sitchensis. The sequence continues at coordinate 14,831 of SNQJ01S0059953.1, read as the reverse complement.
GCCCTCTAGGGGTTCATAAGTCACAGGGATCATAGCAGTGTCAATCACATCTAATAATCAAATTACCCAAACATGTGCATCAAACCACCCTTTACCCATACAAATGCTCAAAGATGTTATGCAATTTAACAAGTCAGGTTTGGAGAGGGTCTCAGGATGTCCTATTGGGCTAATCCTCCTTAAGTTCGGGGTGTTTCCTAGGTGAGAGCCATTCTAGGTCATGTAAGTGTGTGTGAGGTGACATGGGAAGTGTTTGGGCATAGGGTGCAGTGATAACAGGGAAATGTAGGTCTTACCTGTGGGTTTTCTCTGTGAGGGTGAGTTGCACCTTATCATGGATTCCATTGTTTCCTAGCCCATTCAATGCCTTTATTCTTAGTCTTATTGCTTTTTCTTTTGTGCTTCAAGGGAAGAGCTGAGGGACACTTTCTTGGCTTGCTGACCAGAGGTGACGACGTTACCCACAAACATTTCACTGAGATGAGAAGGATGGCTCGTGATGAGACCCCCTTTCTCTTGGCTATGCCACCAAGAGCCACTACCCTGGTTTGGCGACCAGATAGATGGTAGTGTCATACCGCTACATGCCCATGGTTCTATTAGGTCGGCTCATGATGAGACCTCCCATCCACCAGCTAATACCTTGAGTGTTTATTTATCTTATGGGTTCCCTTTTCTTACTGAGAAGCCTTTTACTGCTTTCTCAGGAATCACTGGGTGAAGCATCTCAAAGGTTTCATTTTGGCTTTTAACTCTTTCCAGCTACTTTTACCCTCTGGGCCTTTAGCCCCTTCTTCCCACAAGGCAAGGTACAACCCTTCCTAGTGTGGCAAACCCAATGCCCGAACAAAGGTAGGGGGGGAAATTAGAGGAGTAAGGATGGAAAGGGGTAAGTATGGAGGGAATGGACGATGACCTTTCATAGACCCACCCAGTGGCAACCCATCCTAAAGGGAGATCAACTTACTAGGGCATCATGTCACCCTCCCAGGTATGAGCAAGTTAAAGAGCATAATTTCCAAGCAAACTTTATGAAATGAAGGAGAATTCAGTGCAACATATTCAAGTGCTTTAATAATCAGAGTGACACATACCATGGTACCCAGACTCATTACCTCATGGAGCAAGACTTACTGCTACTTCAGGACCAGGCTGGTGGGATGGATACTGCTGCTGCTGATAGATGGGCTGCACTGAAGAAAAGATGGGCCCTCTGGGGCCATGCTCAAGTCATTCGGCTCTCGACACTCCATGTCTAGGACCTGTGGGCCTCGAGACATGATCTCCTTAGTTATCCCTAGGATAGGAGATAACATTGACTTTGTGAAGGGGTTTCTTGACATACCCCTTGGACTTGTATATATAAGAGATCAAGTCATTGTGACAAAAGACAAGTGGAGACATGGAGGAATAAGGGTTCTGAATTTTTTTGCGGTTTTAGGAAACATATACCACCGATGGAGAGAGGCTGCTACGCCTCATTTCTGTGGTGTTTTTCTCTTGTTTTGGGCAGGTACCTTGGACAAAAGGAGCCGAGTAGGCCACTGACCTATTTCAGTCCTAGAAGAGGATCGAGCAGGCTAGAGAGCAGGACGAGTGGCATAGAGAGGAGGCCGAGCCCTAGAAGAGGGTTGGTTGCCCAAAACAAGGCTGCCGCAGGTTTGAGGAGGAAGCCTAACCTTAGCCGCAGGCCAAGTTGAGGCAGCCGTAGCAAGGTAAGAGGGATGGCGACAGAGAGGAGTGGGGCCACATTAAGGATTAAGAGACAACAACTGAGAAGTGGACTTGGAATGTCGAAGAAGTGAGGCTGCAGGCCTCTAGAGTATTTCTGTAGCAGCTACTAGTGACCAGCAGCAAGGAGTGAGCCTTGAAGGGATTGTGCAGACCTGTAGCAACAACTTGTGTGGCCAAAATAGTGTGCTTGAGGGCTGGACAAGTGTCCAATAGTGGAGGAGGACTAGCACAACAGTTGTCTAAGTGTTGTCAAGTGTCCAAACAACAACATTGATGAAAGGACAACATGTCTAAGAAGTTGATCTTGGACAACAGATTGTTAGTAAGTGATTTGGCATATTCTTTGTAAAAGAGTTGGGCTATTATCCCTGGTACGAGAGCCCTCTGATTCTTAGCATAAGAATATTGATTTTGGGATTGAATACCTGTGTATGAGCAAATTGTTAGTTTTATGTTCCGCTGAGTTAGGCATCTTAGTGTATTTATGTTTACAGTTCGAATTGAGTGAATTGTGCATAACTGTGGAAGCATTAGACCATATCTAAGATGCAGTAAAAACTAACACTTCGACCTATGCAGAAGTACCTGTCCAAAGGTACACTTTGTGCTTGTGCCATGGTGTATGATTTTCTTTTGTATGCTTGATGGTGGTTTGTGTCTAGTATTGGACACTCGTCTTTAATTTGTCAAACAAGACAAGCACATAAATTCAAATGATAATGTGCTCATGAAGTGCATTGACTACAATGGTGATTGCAATAATTAAGTTTTTTGAAGTGCTCTAAAACTTACCATCTTTGTAAATTGGAAAGCGATTGTGTTATTTCCAAATATTTGAAATTAAATTGTAAATTGTAAATTCTCTTTGGGTCAATAGTTTTTTGAGTCATTGAATTTGAGCAATTTGAGTCCATCTTTTAAGAGTTCAAAAGGTGGAGTTGCAAGGAACTATTTCAAAGTCAAGTAAGGGTTTTTGAACTATTCAATTGTGAAAATTGTCATCAATACCAGCTTGAAATTAAATAAGGAGGTCACTGTTTTTTACTATAGACCTGAAGTGAGCTACATCAAAGTCAAAATCATTGTAAAATACTACTCTGGGGTGCATGATCAGTAGTACTCGACACCCTAAGGTTGGTAACAAGTGCAAGTGAGCATGACATAAAAGCAAAGAAGTGCAAGCAAGTGTGACACAAAAGGAAACAAGTACAAGCAAGTGTGAGATAGTTGATGGATAGAATCACAAAAATGTTTTCCTTGTTAGAATTACTGATTGATACAACTAAAGGTACATTTGTAAATGCATGGAGGAGCTTTGGAAAATGTTTTTCCCTGTTTGCGATTCATGCATACAAAGGTAGATGTTATCGCACAATCTGTACTTGCCTAAAGCCCAAAGCAAGTAGATACAAGATTGGCGTAACAGGGGGTGACCTATCACTGTCACCTTAATAGGAAACCCCTTTCTATTTAGGAGTATATTAATGTACCCCAGGGGAGACGTCCCCAGTGACCTGAGGGTTTGAGAAGGCTAAGGTAAGAAAGTTCCCCCCTCTCGCAAGTCAGTCAATTTCAGAGGTTCTTTGTGTCTTATAGAGGTGAAGCAAAAGAGTAATATTGTGTACCTACCCAGAACAAGACAACAAAATAGAAAAATGGCACTTTTCAAGTACCAAAATGATGTTAATGCTTCATAAGACAATGAACTCTTAAGAAATATACTAGCTGATATAAAATTGCAGCAGTACAACAGTTTACAACAACAATGATAGATTTGTAACAGCCACAATAACTATGCTTCAAAATGCTTGAGAAAAGACTAAAAAAAGTAGCTTTAACTAGGCAAGTTGATATTAGATAGTCACAAACAGATTTTGCAATGTCTAGCTAGCATAACATGCCACTTTTGAGGTCAATTTGCTGCTGTTAGATGGCTGTAGCAATCTTTTGCAACAACAAGAAGTTAGTTAGTGAATTAGGCTAATCCAAGGTTAGTAGGAGTTAGTAAATGTTCCAAGGAAGATAGTTTGAAAGTTGTTTGATCAATTAATCACTAGTAGTGAATAGACTAGTGCCGTCTAGGCTGATGGAGTCAATGATAGCAGCAACAACTCTTAGAGGGAAATAACAATGATAATACTTGGTCAAAAGGAGATGGAGAGGATGGGAGAGGTGTTAGTAACCCAAGGCCTCAAATATCCAAGTACTAGAGAGATAGTTGCTAGAAAGTAAGGAAACTTAGGCCCTAGCGATTTCTCTTTCCTTAGACAATTTGAAACAAAATATGCAATAGGCAATGTAAGTAGGGTTACTAGAGTGCTACAATGGTAGAACTCTAGTATCTACTTTTAGATAAGGTGCTCTTTGAGAAATTTAAACAAGTGGAAAATTATAGAGAAAAAGATAATAACTTATGTCTTTCTCCTAGGGTTTCAAGCAAACAATTTCATAATATTTAACATGAAACAAGTAAAATTTACCATAAGCATTCATTCACAATAAAGAAATGCAGATTTTGTACTTACTTCACCAAGAATAATCAAGCTCAAACCCTAGTTGAAGATTTTCCACCATGAAAATAGCCAAGATACACCAAAAATGCCTCTCCAAGAAGTTGCACACCACTTAGTTTCAGCCAATAACCCTTAAAGAGGGCCGAATTTCAGACCACACACTTGTGTGATGAGTGATGATGATATAAATGAGAGTTTTCTCTCTTATTTATACAATATCAATGACCTTTAATTAAAATTAGCTCATAAAAAGGCCGACATGGCCAAATTACATTTAAAATCTAGTTTTCACATAAATAACATTAATTAAACCCTAAAATCATATCCAAGGGCGACGTCATGCCCTTCTAGGGTGACGTTAGGCCCCTAGGGTGGTACATTAGGCCTCAAATGCAAAACATTTGGCATCCAAAGGCCTTGAATGTTGCCACGCGTGCCAACTAGCAGACAACTACCCTCATAAGTGCAAACCCTAACTCTGGATGACGTCATGTGCTCTCAAGGGTCAACGACCTGGTGGAAAGGCAAGACCCCCTTAGGTCCAGGCCTGCCAGAGTTTCTTGGGGGAAAAGTCCTGCCAGAGTTTCTTGGGGGAAAAGTCCTGCCAGAGTTTCTCGGGGGAAAAGTCTTGCAACAACAAGAAGTACGCCCTCTAGGGGTTCATAAGTCACATGGATCATAGCAATGCCAATCACATCTAATAATCAAATTACCCAAACATGTGCATCAAACCCCCCTCTACCCAGACAAATGCTCAAAGACGTTATGCAGTTTAACAAGTTAGGTTTGGAGAGGGTCTCAGGATGTCCTATTGGGATAATCTTGTTAATGTTTAAGCCATTATTATAGTTCTTTGCATTTCATTAGATAA
>SNQJ01S0059952.1:0-36593 GCA_010110895.2 Picea sitchensis | reverse complement strand
CTCCCCCTCATCTCATTGCGATACACTTGTCCCTCTCCCTTCCACGTCGTCAACATCTCAACGATTTGTTTTTACCTACCAATCACATCCCACCACCATATCTCCTTTTCCTCCATGTAATCTCCCTGTAGCTTCTTTCCAGCCTTTGTGATTCATCCACCTAACTCTCACACTTCATAGTCCACATTTTTCACCACTCGCATTTGTCAAATCACCTCTGCCTGACAATCACCCATCCACTACCTCATGTCAAATACTCCCGTATTCATGATTGTCTCCCACGTATTACCATGAATCCTCTAAGAAAATCCATATGACAGTATGAGAAGGCTGCCACGTCCTATAGGGACAGAGTTGACCAGGGCCTTCCCTGATCCCAAGGAAATAGTTATTGAAACAGATGGTGGTGGTTAGACATCTTCTCCACCATAAACGGAAAGTCCAGAAAAGGACTGGAAGATTTCCAATTCATTTGCAGGGTCGACAGGAACACGATTTCATCTGACTAAGCTGCATGACTATCTAGAGACTACATGCACAGTCTTCCAGTAAACATGCAGACGTAACACCTTCAATGCAATGAATCGAAATTGTTGTTGTTGTTTTTCCTTGAGTATATGTAGGCGTTTTTGACATTTTTGTCAGGATTGATGGTAGACATAAGCTCCCTATTGTAAAGTTTTAATGAAGCACTGGTTTCCCTGGTTATGCATATGTAAGTGAGACTTCGTGTTTAATGACAGTCAACTTCTTTCATTTCTCTGTAACTCATGTGTTAGAACACCCAGGCATGGATAATCCAGTCGGGAGTAGTTTTTTTGTTGTGATGGAGGTTTGATCACAGTGGCATAACAACTAGTTTTAACAATCTTTTTATGTTATCTCTCTTCTTTCTATACCAAGTAGCTTGGGCATGGAGGATCCAGTCGAGATGTTATTATAGAGTTGTGATGAAGGTTTGATCACCTCTCTATCATAGTTGTGACTTTCGTGAGTCATATCCTGGTGTCTGAAGTCTTGTTTCAAGTTGAGCTTGGACTTGGGGCTTTTCTTATTGCGTGTTCACTTACTCACCCTTTACTACACTTACTGACTGAAGTTAGATTGAGACCTCACTTGCCCATGATTTTCTTGGTCCAGGATTCTGAGTTAAAACGGTATGGTTCTGAGTATACTTCGATTCGGTCAACTTTTATAAAACCAACTCGTGACATAAAATACTGATGGGTATCAGGCTTACTCTTGCTGTAATCCAGGAGTGACTTCTGGTGCTAACATTTATGGTGCCATTGTTGGGGACGAAGTTGAATATTTTCCCTGGGATTGAACGACATTGAGCCTCCGATTCTGAAGGTGCATTAGGCATCAAATCTCTACAAGATTTCTACTGTGCACCTGGTGACTCCATTCTGACGACTCCGCTGGTGTGAACCTAATGTTTCAGTTGTGGCTTCTAGAGGCAGGCACACAATGTCTACTCCTCTGTTTCTCTTAACAACACCTGAAGTAGATCCAGAGAAGATTATTAGAAAAGGAATGGCTCTCAGAGAAGGAGTTTCGGCCGTTGAACTAGGTATTTCTGATAATTTTCCATCTCCTTCTGTAGAAACTCCATTATCTACTTCTCATTTTCTTATCATACCTTCTACTGGAGTTTCTCGAACCTTGAATTTTGGGAGTGTTCCTGTTGAGTTTTCCCCTCCTTGTCTAGGATTTGAGGAAGAAAGATTTATCACTCCTATTTCCCCTGACGTTGTAGCCTAGTCTAGACCCAGAACTTCCAAATATTTTCCTACCCTAGGCTTTACCATTCCTTCTCCTATTACTGTTTCTAATGTTGCACCAGAACCAACCTTTGTTCCCTCTAGCCCAATAGCCTTCTTTTAAAATCCTTTTTTGTTCCCCCCTGCAAGCTCAGTTCTGGCTTCCCCTGTTTGAATTCCTTCTCCTCCAATTTCTCTTCCACCTAATATCTCTATGGCAGGTGTTCATCCCCATGTAAATAGAATGGATGTCATAGTGGCTGCAATATATTCCCCTCTAGTCCTACCCCAACCCATGAATCCTCTCCCTGCTCAATATTATTTGAAGTATATGCCTAAGTTCACTAGAGAGGAAGACATAACTATTGAAGAGAATCTTGTTGCCCTCTACAGTTATGCAGACAACCTGAACATTGAAAATGAAGATGTCTGGATGAGAGTCTTCATCCAGAGCCTCGATGGTGAGGTTAGGAAATGGTTTAGGGGACTGACTCCTGGGTCCATTGTTGGGATTGAAGCTCTGGACAATGCATTCTTGAGACAATGGGGAGATAAAAAATATTTCATGTATTACATGATGGAGTTGGATCCTTGAAGAGGAAGGAAGGAGACTCTATTTCTGACTTCTCCAAAATATTCAATAAGATGTATAACAAGATCCCTACTGAAATAAAGCCATCAGAAGCCTTTTCCAAAATCACTTATGCTAGCGCCTTTGATCCTGATTTATGCCTCTTGCTCAGAGAAATAAGAGTTACTTCCTTGGCTAACATGCAAGATGCAGCCCTGGAAGTGGAATCCAATGTGTTGGCAGTTAATAAGCTCAGTGGAAAATCTGACAGAGACAAGAGAAGAGGGAGATATGAGGCCTCAACCTCTGGTCCTCCTATAGCCCACCCTCAAGTAGATGAATTGACTAAGATTATTAAGTCTCTGACTGCAGAGATGGAAAAGATGAAAATGGAGGGGAAAGAAACATACATAAATCCTCAAAATGTTGACAATAGAGGCAACTTCATTAGGCCGAACAACAATGTTCCTCAGATTGTGCCAAGGGAACCAAAGAACAAAGATAAAGAGGATCAGAGAATCCAAGCTCCCCTGCAAAATAACCTTGTTGTCGATGAAGAGGAAGAAGAAGAGCTAGATCCTAAGATCCATTGCCTTGGATACCCCTCCCCATTTCCTCATTTAACTCAATCTGCATATGAATAATCCTTCATGAACAATCAAATAAATGAGATGAGTAGGGGAGAGAAATCCAAAGACATCAGTCCTAGCGGATACAATCTTAGATCAAAGAAGAAAGAAGGGAATTCTGATAGCCCTGATCAACCTCTCATAGCAGAAAATACTGCTAATCCTAAAGCAAACACTACCAAGGAAAAGAAAACTCAGAATATTTCATCAAGAGATAAAGATCTTGTCCCAGAGGTGAGAGAAATACCTAAGCCTACTTTCTCCTTTAGCTTTGGGCATGAAATTCAGAAAATCAAAATCCATGTCCTCCTTTCAGAGTTAGTGAAACATGAAGATTTCAAAAGGTCCCTCTCTAAAATGTTGCAGCACGAGTCACCTTAGCTCTCCACAGACTTAATGAACCTTCAAGATGAGAATCCATCAGTCATCTTAGGCCCTATGGTGGAAGATAGAGAGGATTCATCCCCTCCTTTCTACACATCCCTAAACATACATGATAAGGTTCTTCATAATTGCTTGATCGATTCAGGGGCTTCCCATAACCTCATGCCCAAAATAGTCATGGAAGAGCTTGGGATGGAAGTCACAAAGGCCCATCATGACTTGTACTCTTTCGACTCAAGGAGGGTGCAATGTATTAGAGTCATTAAATACCTGATGGTGTCATTATTTCAGCTACCCATGAAAAGTGTGGTCATGGACATTGTAGTAGGTGATGTCCCTCCCAAGTTTGGCATGCTATTGTCAAGATCATGGATAAAGAATCTTGGAGGAATGTTACATATGGACCTCACATATGCCACCATTCCAGTATTTGGAGGGGAACACAAAAGACTATACATAGAAGCTCAACTTGCCTATATTTTCAATGATGAAGCAAACCCCACAAATCATCCCATCTTTGCCCTTGATATTGAATTGGGATCCAGCTTGTTGCATCTCACCAACACCCCAGAGGATCCTCTTCAAATCAGAAAGAATCCAATTCTACCCCATGAAGTCTCTCCCTTAATTACTTCAGTATGGAAAATGTTCTTTGACATGGATTCTTCTAAAGATGGTGATGGTGCTGGGATAGTTTTGGTTTACCCTACTCAGGAAACTATTTCACTGTCATACAAATTAGAGTTTGAAGCTACCAATAATGTGGCAGAGTATGAAGCTCTCGTTTTGGGCTTAAGGGTTGCAAAGGACATGGGGATTAAAGAGATCACCGTGTTTGGACATGTTGAGTTGATTATCCAGCAGATCAAAAATGTTTATCAGGCCAAACACCCTCGGCTTAGGAGCTAGAGAAATGAAGCTCGGGACCTCATTGATAGTTTTTTCCTGGACTTCAATATATCATTGCTTCCAAGAGGAGAAAACTTTGTGGCTGATTCCCTAGATACTTCAGCTAGAAATTTCAAAATTCCTTTACCACCTAAGCTCAGATATGATACAGAAGTGAAATACAGGCCCTCCATACTTGACAATGTCAAGCATTGGAAGGTGTTTGAAGATGATCTTGAGATCAAGAGATTTCTGGAGACTGTTGAATAATTTTCAGCACTGCACATTGATCAAGACTCTGCCTCTGAAGAAGACTCTCAGGCCGATACTTTTCTCAACAAAATTCTTTATCATCACATTGTTCAATTGCCTAGCAATCAAATCCCAAAGGGACTGGTTCCTTTGGAAAGATTGTTTGATAGAAATGATGTAGCAATAAAGGGACAAATCTCAAAAGATAATGTTGATACAACTGAGTGTAACATTGGCATAGAGAAGGAACCAAATCTTGTCAAATTGTCAAGCAGCTTGACAAGAGAATAGTGGGGTGAATATGTTGGATTATTGATGGAGTTTGTTGACGTGTTTTCCTGGACGTATGAAGACCTCAAAACTTATGACACAACTATCATTGAACACAAGATCCCACTGAAAGAGGAGGCCAAGCCATTCAGGAAGACGCTACGACAGATTAATTCCATGATGTTGCCTATAATGGAAAGAGAAGTGAAGAAGTTGTTAGATGCTCAAATCATCATCTCTTTGAGATATTTTGAATGGGTGGCCATTTTGAAACTAGTAAGGAATAAAAGTGGAGAGATCAGACTTTGTGTTGATTTCAAAAATCTAAACAGAGGCTCAAATAAGGACAATTATCCCCTACCTAAGATGGAACACATATTGCAGAGGGTGACAGGTGCATCTAGGATATCCATGATTGATGGATTTTCTAGCTACAATCAGATATCAGTCCTGCTTGAGGACAAAGAAAACACATCATTCATCACTACTTGGGGCACATTCATGTATGCCAAAATGCCCTTTGGATTGATGAATGTCGGGGAAACGCTTCAATGAGCCATGGACATAGATTACATTGGGGAGATAGATCAGTTTGTGGTGATCTTTCTGGATGACATAACAGTCTTTTCCAGATATGATAAAGAACATTGTTGTCACCTGAGGAAGGTCTTCCTGAAGTGCAGAAGGTTTGGTCTTTTCTTAAATCCCAAAAAATATATGTTTGCCATGAAAGAGGGAAAGTGTTGGGGCATATAGTATCTGTTGAGGGAGTGAGGATTGATCCCAATAGAGTGGAGGAATTTCAAGCCTTATCACTCCCAAGGTCCAAGAAAGAAGTCTAGTATTTCCTGGGAAAGATTAACTTTCTAAGAAGGTTTGTTTCAAATTTTGATGAGTTGGTGAAGCATGTTACAACCATGCTCAAAAGGGGGAATGAAATAAAGTGGACTACTGAACCTAGGGAAGCCTTTGACAAAATCAAGAAGGCATTAACTGAGGCACATGTGCTTATCAGTCCTAATTATTCCAAGAACTTCCTGATCTTTTCTTTCACCTACATTGATATAGTGGTTGTTGTCCTACTACTGAAGAATGATGCAGGGTTGGAGCAACCTATTTCCTTTTTCAGCAGAGCATTGAGGGATGTCGATATCAAGTATGACATTATGGAAAAGCAAGCCTATGCCCTGGTGAAATCACTCAAAGCTTTCAGAGTCTATGTCTTGCACTCAAAAGTAATTTCATATGTTCCTTTAGCCTCTATGAAGATCATTCTTATACAACCTAACATAGATGGTAGAAGGAGTAAATGGATTGCCCATATCCTTGACTTCAATCTCGAAATAAAACCCACCAAGTTAGTTAAAGGGAAAGGTTTGGCCAAGCTGTTGGATGAATCCAATTGTAAAATGTTGGGGGTTCAATTCATCAACCTTTGCTCAGAAGTTCAGCAAGAGGAGTTGTCTGATGGCAGTCCTCAGGGCAGTTTACCATTAGCAGAATGCACCTGGTATGCAGACATTATATATTTTCTACAAGAATTAAAGCCTCCTGTTGGAATAGGAAAGAGTAAGGTAAGAGATTTAAAACTCAAAGCAGACAGATATTGCCTTATTGACCAGGTCTTGCATTGGAGGGACCCTCTGGGAGTGCTTCTAAGATGTTTAATCCCACAGGAGGCCCAAAGGGTTATGTTTGAGTTTCAGGACAGCCTATGTGGGGGAAACCATTTTTGGAAGACCAAAGCCTACAAAATTATCAGGGATGGGTACTACTGACCCACTTTATTCACTGATGTTTGCAGGAAAATCAGAGCCTATATCAAATGTTAAACGTTTTCAGGAAAGCAACAACTCAAAGCCCTACCCCTGAAACCTGTTGTAGCATCTGCACCATTTCAGCAATGGGGATTGGATTTCATTGGGTAGATTCATCCTGCTTCAAGTAGTCATCATAGGTGGATCCTAACTGCAACAGATTATTTCACCAAATGGATAGAAGCTATCCCCACCAGGTGTGATTCTCACAAGGTAATCATCAGCTTCCTAGAGGATATTATAGCAATGTTTGGTTGCCCAGAAAAGATCATTACTGATAATGTTGCTTCCTTCAAGTCTGAGCCTTTGATCAAGTTCTATGAGCATTTTGGGATTTCACTTATTCACTCCACTCCTTGTTATCCCCAAGGCAATGGACTGCAGAGTCTGATCAAGCTCATTAAATTATTGTTGGAAGATAATAAGAAGGCCTGAGATTCAAAACTTAAATTCACTCTATGGGCTGATCAAGTGACAACCAAGAGGTCCCTAGGCACCTCCCCTTTCCAACTTGTTTATGGGACAGAAGTTGTATTTCCCACTCAGCTGGGTCTACCTGTAGCCAAATTCTTTCAGGATTATGAAGGGGAGCCATACAATAAGGTTAGAAGAATTCATCAACTGGTAGAGGTCCATCAAGTCAAAGAGTAGGTGATGGACAGAAAACTTGAGAATCAACAAAGGATCAAGCAGGCTTTTGACAGAAAGGTCAAAAAAGAGGATTTCCATCTAGGTGGGTTGGTACTAAAATGGGATGCTCCCAAATAGGACAAGGGAAAGCACAACAAGTTTGAAGCTCTATGGATCGGGCCCTTCAAAATATCTAAAGTTTTCAAATAATACCTATAGGTTGCAGGATTTGGAGGGTGAGGAAGTTTTCAATGGCCCTGTGAACGGGTGTCTTTTGAAGAATTTTTTCTTTTGAGCCATACGTGGCTCCTTTATGTTTGTAAATATTGTTCTTTTGTTTTGTTTTTCAGTTATAATGAATGCCTCCATAACCCAAAATCAAGGCACCGGAACTACAAATGATTTATTGGCATCTTAGAGGGAGCAAACCATCCCCCATGGAGCCTAATGTTATCACATAATCATGTATGAGGGGTGTTTTTCCCTTGATAAAGGAACCAGGGAGAAAAATGGTGAAGCGTGGGTCAAAAATCCACTTATCCTATGTTTGGGAGCACATGAGTACTTTGTGTTATGCAACGCACAGATCTGGGTGTCCAGAACATGCACACTCAGATCTATGATGCATATTTAATTCCGGACCCCCCCCTGTTCTTCTGCCTTTAATGGGGGGGGGGGTCCGATATGATAGTTTTCTACTGCATGGATCTAGGCGGCCAGAACATCCACGCCTAGATCTATGGCTAGGGATAAATTATGGAACAACCCCCCGACGTTCTTCCTTTAACATGGGGGGGGGTCCGATGAGTGGTTTCGTTCCCCCCCAACTAACGTGGCACCTTCTCCCTGTGTCGATCCTCCCCCTTCTAAAACCACTAATTGGCACCTTCTCCCTGTGTCGATCCTCCCCCTTCTAAAACCACTAATCGCCCTCACCTCCTCCTGCCATCTATCCTCCACTCCACCTCTTCCTTCCACCCATCACATCACTCGTTCTCCCCCTCGTATCGTTGTGATACACCTATCCCTCTCCCTTCCATGTTGTCCCCATCTCAGGGATGTGTTTTTCCCGACCAATCACATCCCACCACCATATCTCCTTTTCCTCCACATAATCACCCCATAGCTTCTTCCCAACCTTTGTGATTCCTCCACCTAGCTCTCACACTTCATAGTCCACATTTTTGGCCACCCACATTTGTCAAATCACCTCTTCCTAGCAATCACTCATCCACTACCTCGCATCAAATACTCCAGTCTTCATGATTGGCTCCCACATCTTACCGTGAATCCTCTAAGAAGATCTAGATGGTAGTATGAGAAGGCCACCACGTCCTATAGGTGCAGAGTTGATCGGGGCCTTCCCCAATCCCAAGGAAGCAGTTATTGAAACAGATGGTGGTGGTTACACATCGTCTCCACCATAAATGGAAAGTTTAGAAAAGGACTAGAAGCTTGTCAATTCATTTGCAGGGTTGCCAGGAACACCATTGTGTCTGAATAAGGTGTATGACTGTCCAGAGACTACATGCGCAGTATTCCAGTAAACATGCAGATGTAACGCCTTCAATGTGATGACTCAAAATTGTTGTTGTTGTTTTTCCTTGAGTATATGTAGGTGTTTTTGACGTTTTTGTCAGGATCAATGTTAGAACTAAGCTCCCTATTGTAAATTTTTAATGAAGCACTGGTTTCCCTAGTTATGCATATGTACATGAGACTTCTTGTTTAATGACAGTCAGCTTCTTTAATTTCTCTGTAACTCATGTGTTATAACACCCGAGCATGGATGATCCAGTCGAGAGTAGTTTTGTGGTTGTGATGGAGGTTTGATCATAGTGGCATAACAACTAGTTTTAACAGGATTTTTATGTTATCTCTCTTCTTTCTATACCAAGTAGCTCGGGCATGGAGGAACCAGTCGTGTTGTTATTATAGAATTGTGATGAAGGTTTGATCACCTCGTTGTCATAGTTGTGATTTTCTCGAGTCATATCCTGGTGTCTGAAGCCCTGGTTCAAGCTAACTTGCACTTGGTGCTTTTCTTATTGCTTGCTCACTTTCTCACCCTTTACTACACTTACTAACTGAAGTTAGATTGAGACCTCACCTTCCCATGCTTTTCTTGGTCCAGGATTCTGAGTTAAAATGATATGGTTATGAGTTTAGTTCCATTCAGTCACCTTTTATAAAAACAACCCATGACATAAAATACTGATGTGTATCAAGCTTACTCCCACTGCAATCTAGGAGTGACTTTTGGTGCTAACATTTCTGGTGGCATTGCCAGGGATGAAGTTGAATATTTTCCCTAGGATTGAATGACATTGAGCCTCTGATTCTGAAGGTGCATTAGGCATAAGAGCCCTACAAGATTTCTACTCTGCACTTGGCGACTCCATTCTGATGACTCCGCTGGTGTGAACCTACTATTTCAGTTGTGGCTTCCAGAGGCAGGCACACAAGGTCTACTCCTATGTTTCCCTTGACAACACCTGAAGCATATCTAGAGAAGCTTATTAGAAAAGGAAAGGCTCTCAGAGAAGGAGTTTCGGCTGCTAAACTAGGTATTTCTGATAATTTTCCATCTCCTTCTGTAGAAAATCCATTATCTACTTCTCATTTTCTTATCATACCTTCTGCTGGAGTTTCGCGAACCTTAAATTTCGGGAGTGTTCCTGTTGAGTTTCCCCTCCTTGTCTGGGATTTGAGGGAGAAATATTTATCACTCCTATTTCCCCTCACGTTGTAGCCTAGTCTAGACCCAGAACTTCCGAAGATTTTCCCACCCCAGGCTTTACCATTCCTTCTCCTATTACTATTGCTACTATTGCGCCAGCACCAACCTCTGTTCCCTCTAGCCTAGTAGCCTTCTTTTAATATCCTTTGTTGTTCCCTTTTACCCCTGCAAGCTCAGTTCTGGCTTCCCCTGCTCGAATTCCTTCTCCTCCAAGTTATCATCCACCTAATATTCCTATGGCATGTGTGCATCCCCCTGTAAACAAAATGGATGCAATAGTGGCTGCAAGATATGCCCCTCTAGTCCTAGCCTAGCACATCAATCCTCTCCCTGCTAGATATTATTTGAAGTATATGCCTAAGTTCACTGGAGAGGGAGACATAACTATTGAAGAGCATCTTGATGCCTTCTACAGTTATGCAGGCAACCTGAACATTGAAAATGAAGATGTCTGGATGAGAGTCTTCATCTAGAGCCTAGATGGTGAGGTTAGGAAATGGTTTAGGGAACTGACACCTGGTTCCATTGTTGGGATTGAAGCTCTGGACAATGCATTCTTGAGAAAGTGGGGAGATAAAAAATATTTCATGTATTACATGATAGAGTTTGGATCCTTGAAGAGGAAGGAAGGAGAGTCTATTGCTAACTTCTCCAAAAGATTCAATAAGATGTATAACAAGATCCTTGTTGAAATAAAGCCATCAAAAGCCTCTGCCAAAATCACTTATGCTAGTGCCTTTGATCCTAATTTCTACCTCTTTCTCAGAGAAAGAAGAGCTACTTCCTTAGCTAAGATGCAATATGAAGCCTTGGAAGTGGAATCCATTGTGTTGGCAGTTAATAAGCTTAGAGGAAAATCTGACAGAGACAAGGGAAGTGGGAGATCTGAGGCCTCAACCTTTGGTCCTCCTATAGACCAACCTAAAGTAGATGAATTGACTAATATGATTAAGTCTCTGAATGCAGAGATGGAAAATATGAAAATGGAGGGGAAACAGACATACAAAAATCCTCAAAATGTCGACAATAGAGGCAACTTTAGGAGGCCGAACAACACTGATCCTCACATTATGCTGAGGGAACCAAAGAACGGAGATAAAGAGGATCATAGAATCCAATCTCCCCCTGCAAAATAACCTTGTTTCCGATGAAGAGTAAGAAGAAGATCTAGATACTGAGATCCATTGCCTTGGAGACCCCTCCCCATTTACTCATTTAACTCAATCCGCATATGAATAATCCCTCATGAATAGTTAAATAAATGATATGAGTAGGGGAGAGAAATCCAAAGACATCAGTCCTAGAAGATACAATCTCTGATCAAAGACGAAAGAAGGGAAGTCTGATAGCCCTAATCATCCTCTCATAGAATAAAATCCTACTAAGCCTGCAGCAAACACTACCAAGGAAAAGAAAACTGAGAATATTTCATCAAAAGCCAAATATCTTGTCCTAAAGGTGAGAGAAATCCCTAAGCCTGCTTCCTCCTTTAGATTTGAGCATGAAATTCAGAAAATCAGAATCCTTTTCCCCCTTTCAGAGTTAGTTAAACATGAAGATTTCAAAAGGTCCCTCTCTAAACTGCTACAGCCCGAGTCACCTCATCTCTCCACAGACTCAGTGAACCTTCAAGATGAGAAGACAACAATCATCTTAGGCCCTATGGTGGATGACAAAGAGGATTCATCCCCTCCTTTCTACACGTCCCTGAACATACATGATAAGGTGTTGCATAATTGCCTAATGGATTCAGGGGCTTCCCATAACCTCATGCCCAAAACAGTCATGGAATGGCTCAAGCTGGAAGTCACAAAGGCCTATCATGACTTCTACTATTTCGACTCAAGGAGGGTGCAATGTCTTGGAGTCATTAAAGACCTAGTGGTGTCCTTATTTCAGCTACCCATGAAAAGTGTGGTCATGGACATTGTAGTAGCTGATGTCCCTCCCAAGTTTGGCATGTTATTGTCAATATCATGGATAAAGAATCTCGGAGGAACGTTACAGATGGACCTCACATATTCCACCATTACAGTCTTTGGAGGGGAGCACATAAGACTATACAGAGAAGCTCAGTTGGCCTATTTTTTTAGTGATGAAGCAGACCACACAAATCATCCCATCTTCTCCCTTGATACTGACTTGGGATCCAACTTGTTGCAGCTCACCAACACCCTAGAGGCTCCTCTTCAAATAAGAAAGCATCCAATTCTCCCCCATGAAGTCTCTCCCTCAATTACTTCAGTATGGAAAATGTTCTTTGACGGGGCTTCTTCTGAAGATGGTGTTGGTGTTGGGATAGTTTTGGTTTCCCCTGCTCAAGAAAATATTCCACTATCATACAAATTAGAGTTTGAAGCTACCAATAATGTGGCAGAGTATGAAGCTCTCGTTTTGGGCTTAAGGGTTGCAAAGGACATGGGGATTAAATAGATCATTGTGTTTGGAGATGCTGAGTTGATTATCCAGCAGATCAAAAATGTTTATCAAGCCAAACACCCTCGGATTAAGAGCTACATAAATGAATCCTGCGACCTCATTGACAGTTTTTTCCTGGACTTTAATATAAAATTTATTCCAAGAGGAGAAAAATCTATGGTTGATTCCCTGGCTACTTCAACTCGCAATTTAAAAAATCCTCTACCACCTAAGCTCAGATATGATACAGAAGTGAAATACAAGCCCTCCATACCTGACAATGTCAAGAATTGGAAGGTGTTTGAAGATGACCTTGAGATCAAGATATTCCTGGAGATTGTTGAAGAATTTTCAGCACTTCACATTGATCAAGACTCTGCCTCTGAAGAAGACTCTCAGGCCGATACTTTTCTCAAAAAAAATTCTTATCATCACTTTGTTCAATATCCTAGAAATTACATCCCAAAGGGACTGGTTCCTTTGGAAACATTGTTTGATAGCAATGATGTAGCAATAAAGGGCCAAATCTCAAAAGATAATGTTGATACAACTGAGTGTAACATTGGCACAGAGAAGGAACCAAAGCTTGTCAAACTGTCAAGCAGCTTGACAAGAGAACATAGGGCTGAATATGCTGGATTATTGAGGGAGTTTGCTAATTTGTTCGCATGGTCATATGAATACCTCAAGACTTACGACACAACTGTCATTGAACACAAGATCCCACTATAAGAGGAGCCCAAGCCATTCAGGCATAAGCTAAGACAAATTAATCACATGTTGTTGCCTCTCATGGAAAGAGAAGTGAAGAAGTTGTTAGATGCTCAAATCATCATCCCTCTGAGACATTTTGAATGGGTGGCCAATTTGTTCCCAGTAAGAAAGAAAAGTGGAGAGATCAGACTTTGTGTTGATTTTAGAAATCTAAACAGAGGCTCAAATAAGGACAATTATCCCCTACCTAAGATGGAACACATATTGCAGAGGGTGACAGGTGCATCTAGGATATCCATGATTGATGGATTTTCTAGCTACAATCAGATATCAGTCCCGCCTAAGGACAGACAAAAGACAACTTTCACCACTCCTTGGGGCACATTCATGTATGCCAAAATGCCCTTTGGATTGATGAATGCAGGGGAAACTTTTCAGTGAGCCATGGACATAGATTTCATTGGGGAGAGGGATCAGTTTGTGGTGATCTATCTGGATGACATAACAGTGTTTTACAGATCTGATAAAGAACATTGTTGTCACCTGAGTAAAGTATTTCTGAAGTGCAGAAGGTTTGGTCTTTCCTTAAATCCCAAAAAATATTTGTTTTCCATGAAAGAGGGAAAGTTGCTGGGGCATATATTATCTGTTGAGGGAGTGAGGATTGATCCCAACATACTGGAGGAAATTCAAGCCTTATCACTCCCAAGGTCCGGGAAAGAAGTCCAATCTTTCCTAGGAAAGATTAACTTTCTAAGAAGGTTTGTTTCAAATTTTATTGATTTGGTGAATCACGTTACAACCATGCTCAGAAAGGGGAATGAATTAAAGTGGACTGTTGAACCCAGGGAATCCTTTGACCAAATCAAAAAGGAATTAACTAAGGCACTTGTGCTTATCAGTCCTGATTATTCCAAGAACTTCTTGATATTTTCTTTCTCCTCCATTGATACAGTGGTTGTTGTCCTACTACAGAAGAATGATGCAGGGTTGGAGCATCCTATTTCATTTTTCAGTAAAGCATTGAGGGATGCCAAGATCAAATATGACATTATGTAAAAGCAAGCCTATGCCCTAGTGAAAGCACTCAAATATTTCAAAGTCTATGTCTTGCACTCAAAAGTAATTGTGAATGTTCCTTCACCCTCTGTGAAGGAAATTCTTATACAACCTAACAAAGATGGTAGAAGGAGTAAATGGATTGCCCAGATCCTTGAGTTCGATCTGGAAATAAAACCAACCAATTTAGTTAAAGGGAAAAGTTTGGCCAAGTTGTTGGTTGAATCTAATTGTAAAGTGTTGGGGGTTAACTTCATCAACCTTTTCTCAGAAGTTCAGTAGGAAGAGTTGTCTGATGGCAGTCCTTAGGGAATTTTACCATTAGCAGAATGCACTTGGTATGCAAGCATTATATATTTTCTGCAATAATTAAAGCCTCCTGATGGAATAGAGAAGAGTAAGGTAAGAGATTTAAAACTCAAAGCAGTCAGATATTTCCTTATTGACCAGGTCTTGCATTGGAGGGACCCTCTCGGAGTGCTTCTAAGACGTTTAAACCCACAGGAGGCCCAAAGGGTTATGTGTGAGTTTCATGACAACCTATGTGGGGGACACCATTTTTGGAAGACCACAACCTAAAAAATTCTTAGGGATGGGTACTACTGGCCCACTTTATTCACTGATGTTTGCAGAAAAATCAGAGCCTGTATCAAATGTCAAACATTTTCAGGAAAGCAGCAAGTCAAACCCTTGCCCATGAAACCTGTAGTAGCATCCACACCCTTTCAGCAATGGGGATTGGACTTCATTGGAGAGATTCATCCTGCTTCAAGTAGTCAGCACAGGTGGATCCTAACTGCAACAAATTACTTCACCAAATGGATAGAAGTTATCCCCACCAGGAGTGCTTCGCACAAGGTAATCATCAGCTTCCTGGAGGATATTATAGCAAGGTTTGGTTGCCGAGACATGATCATTATTGATAATGTTGCTTCCTTCAAGTCTGAGCCTTTGATCAAGTTCTGTGAGCAGTTTGGGATTTCACTTATTCACTCCACTCCTTATTATCCCCAAGGCAATGGAATGGTAGAGTCTTCTAACAAGAGTCTGATCAATCTCATTAAAAGATTGTTGGAAGATAATAAGAAGGCTTGGGATTCAAAACTTAAATTATCTCTATGGTCTGATCGAGTGACAGCCAAGAGCTCCCTAGGCACCTCCCCTTTCCAACTTGTTTATGGGACAAAAGTTGTATTTCCCACTCAGCTGGGTCTACCTGTAGCCAAATTCTTTGAGGATTATGAAGGGGATCCAGACAATACGGTTATAAGAATTCATCAACTGGTAGATGTCCAGCAGGTCAGAGAGAAGGTGATGGACAAAACCCTTGAGCATCAACAAAGGATCAAGCATGCTTTTGACAGAAAGGTCAAAAAAGAGGATTTCCAGCTAGGTGGGTTGGTACTAAAATGGGACACTCCCAAACAGGACAAGGGCAAGCACAACAAGTTTGAGGCCCTGTGGATCGGGCCCTTCAAAACCTCTGAAGTACTTTCAAATAATACCTACAGGTTGCAGGATTTGGAGGGTGAGGAAGTTTTCAATGGCCCTGTTTATAAATACGTGTCTCCTCTATGTTTGTAAATATTGTTCTTCTGTTTTATTTTTCAGTTTTAATCAATGACTCCATAGCCCAAAAACAAGGCACTGGAACTGCAGATGAGTTCATGGAATCTCACAGGGAGCAAGCCATCCCCCATGGAGCCTAATGTTATCACATAATAATGTATGAGGGGTGTT
The DNA here is from genome assembly GCA_010110895.2 of Picea sitchensis. Classification (NCBI taxonomy): domain Eukaryota; kingdom Viridiplantae; phylum Streptophyta; class Pinopsida; order Pinales; family Pinaceae; genus Picea; species Picea sitchensis. The sequence goes on along the minus strand of SNQJ01S0059952.1, from coordinate 20,718 downwards.
TTTCCTTTGAGAAAGGAACCAGGGCGAAAAATGGCGAAGAGTGCGTCAAACACCCACTTATCCTAAGTTTGGGGGCACATGAGCGCTTTGTGTTTTGCAACGCACAGATCTGGGTGGCTAAAACATGTGCGCTCATATCTACGATGCAGATTTAATTCTGGACCCCCCCATGCTCTTATGCCTTTAACGAGTTGGGGGATATCCGATATGATAGTTTTCTAGTGTGCGGATCTGGGTGCCTAGAACATCCACGCCTAGATCTACAGCCAAGGATAAATTCTAGACACCCCCCCGCCGATGTTATTCCTTTAACATGGGCGGGAGGGGTACGATATGGGTGGTTTCTCAGTGCGGGCACCCCACTAACGTGGCACCTTCTCCTTGCGTCAAGCCTCCCACTTCTAAAACCACTAACCTCCCTCACCTCCTCCTGCCATCTGTCCTCCACTCCACCTCTTCCTTCCTCCCATCACATCATTCGTTCTCTCCCTCGCCTTCTTGTGATACACCTGTCCCTCTCCCTTCCACGTCGTCCCCATCTCAGCGATGTGTTTTTCCTGACCAATCACATACCACCACCATATCTCCTTTGCCTTCGCATAATCACCCCGTAGCTTCTTCCCAGCCTTTGTGATTCCTCAACCTGGCTCTCAGACTTCAGAGTCCATGTTTTTTTCCACCCGCGTTTGTCAAATCGCCTCTGCCTGGTTATCGCCCATCCACTACCTCGCGTAAAATACTCCAGTCTTCAGGATTGGCTCCCACGTCTTACTGTGAATCCTATAAGTATATCTAGATGGCAGTATGAGAAGGTCGCCATGTCCTACAGGTGAAGAGTTGATCGAGGCCTTCTCCGATCCCAAGGAAGCAGTTATTGAAATAGATGGTGGTGGTTAGACATTGTCTCCACCATAAATGGAAAGTCCAGAAAAGGACTAGAAGCTTGTCAATTCATTTGTAGGGTCGCCAGGAACACGATTGCGTCTAACTAATGTGAACGACTGTCTAGATACTACATGCACAGTCTGCCAATAAACATGCAGACATAATGCCTTCAATGCGATGACTCGAAATTGTTGTTATTGTTTTTCCTTGAGTATATGTAGGCATTTTTGACATTTTTGTCAGGATCGATGGTAGAGCTAAGCTCCCTATTGTAAAGTTTAATGAAGCATTGGTTTCCTTGGTTATGTGGATGTACGTGAGACTTCTTGTTTAATGACAGTCAACTTCTTTCATTTCTCTGTAACTCATGTGTTATAACACTCGGGCATGGATGATCCAGTCGGGAGTAGTTTTGTTGTTGTGATGGAGGTTTGATCACAGTGGCATAACAACTAGTTTTAATAGGTTTTTTATGTTATCTCTCTTCTTTCTATACCAAGTAGATCGGGCATGGAGGATCCAGTCGACATTTTATTATAGCGTTGTCATGAAGTTTTGATCGCCGCGTTATCATAGTTGTGGCTTTCTCGAGTCATATCTTGGTGTCTGAAGCCCTGGTTCAAGTTGAGCTTGCACTTGGGGATTTTCTTATTACTTGTTCACTTACTCACCCTTTTCTACACTTACTAACTGAATTTAGAATGATACCTCACCTGCCCATGCTTTTCTTGGTCCAAGATTCTGAGTTAAAAAAATATGGTTCTGAGTTTACTTCCATTCAGTCACCTTTTATAAAACCAACCCGTGACACAAAATACTGATGGGTATTAGGTTTACTCCTTCTGCAATCTAGGAGTGACTTCTGGTGCTAACACCCCCCACCAATCTATCCCGACACTCTACCTTTTGGATCCCCCCCTCCCAAGTTTTTTGGAAGCTGAAATTTGACGGAGCCTCCAAGGGAAATCCTAGACCAACAAGCTTTGGAGCGATGATCAGAGATAGCACAAGGAAAAAAAGGCATCTCAGAGTGGGATTTCTGGGGTATGACATGAACAACTTAGTTGATCTATGGGGCATCATCAAAGGATTCCAACTATCTCTAGACCTCAATCTGCATCCCCTAATAGTATAAGGAGACTCTAAACTCATCATTTAACTGGCCACAAAAATTATCCAAGGATCGGATCCGAAGAAAATCACACCCAGTTGGACACTCATATGTCCCCTCTCTCTTCTACAAGCCTCACTACTTCCTCCCATTACTCTCATCACTTGACACATCAAACAGGGGGCCAACAAAGTAGTAGACCGACTAGCTAATGAGGGCGTCACCACTCAAGAAGAGCACCTCATCATCAATACCTTGGACCCTTTGGATTCACATCTACTAAAGCAGTGCCAAGAACTAGCTCTACATTACTACCTCCCCCCAGATGGGGTGACACATGGCATGCACATGTCAACAACTGTGGAGGATACAAGGGTAGTTAAGGCCCCTATCCTCCACCCTCATCCCCTATCCAGTCGTTATGCCTAGCATTCATTTCTGCCAAGGCTCAGTGTGTTGGGTCTTAATGGAGACTCGGGTTTGGCTCCTTAGAAATGGTACGATAAAACAAATTCCCATTAATCAATCACCCATGGAAACCAAAGCCATCAACTCCTTCGTCCTCCTGCTAATTTTGTCCGGCAGGGGGTATTATTTATGGAATTTGGATTTAGTTCACTGTCTCATTTTTATTTCTATGCTTTGTGCCTACAATGCCTTATCATTTCTTCCTCCGCCTCTCGTTCTCACCTCTGATCACCCTACAGTCAATTCCATTCCCCTGTGCTTTGCCTAGCCATGCCTCGTGAGAGAGGTAAGTCCTGATGTGCACCATCCTATTACAACCAGTTAGGTAGGCACAAACGCTCGGGACCAGCCTCTCTCGCTCCCCTCCCAAGTGGTAGGTCGGACCACTCACCCTACTCTAATCAAAATTGGTATGAGGCGGTTCAACCGGAACCCTATCCATCAAACACAGAGCATCTTCATAGAGGTTTTCTGGTGGAAGAGGAAATTCCTCCCAAATGGTAGGAAATTCTGCCAAATTTTCTAAAGACCACCTCAGAACAACGACCGACCACAGGCACCATAACTCCTTTGATTTTTCCAGAGCCAACCGAGACATGTTACATGGTTGAAGAGGAATTCCCTCTTAAGAAGGAGGACCCTGGTAAGAATTATTTTGTTGCTAAGGAATGAGGACCCCAGAATAAATTGGGACGAATGGAAGAATGAAGATGACGTAGAAGAGCATTCTCACCATGATCCCAGCTCTTCCAGGCTCACAGACTACCACATGGTCTTAATCTTCAATATGTGAAAGGATTTGGCAGAGAAACTGCATAACCAACACACCCTCAGAAAACGCTTGGACGTCCTATACGACTCCTTGTCAAGCGAGCCTATGAAAGGTTCATGTCTGACTTGTTGCTAGCCATTTTCCTTCAAAGTTCGCCAGGATGGACGCCTGGGTTCACCTCATGTCTAGTCCCCTTACTATTTTTTTCTTTGGTTTTAGTGTTTGTATTTTATGAAATTCAAACTCTGGTTCTGGTTCATTAGCTAGTCGGGGCATTTAGTCTACCGCCTATTTTGGTTTCCACACTTGTGGTAGAATAGGTGGAAATTCCCAATGTTTTCTAAGACAAATTTACTATTTTGGTATTTGAACAATATTGCCCACGTGTTATGGTTTCCACCACTATGGCAGAATAGGTGGCAAGCTCTAGTGGATACTCATACAAGTGTAATTTTTTCTATCTCAAGGTAATACAATACTTTTTTTTTTTTTTAAACACACATATGCACCCAAAATTCACTAGGCTATGTAGGTATAGAATATAATCAACCACTGTAGGACCCTATCCCCTCTAGTTTAAAAATTAAATAGGAGTTTTAGTGGTTTTGAAAGGGGTGGAAACCTTCTAAAAATTTTGGATGCAGACACAAGAGAAGAATTTGGGAAACTGATCCCTAATAAGACACTTAGGGAGCATGCCAGTAACATATTTTGATAGTTATATTCTATATATTTTTCTTTGAATATTTGGTTTCATCTAATAAGGAACACCACACTAGATAAAGTTGTCTCAACCGGCTTGACTATAACCAATTAGATACAAAATAAGCAAGGAAGTGTATATTATATAACCACTTCAAGGCCATATTGGGTGGTCAAATTTCATTGAATCAACCTAGTAAAAGGGAGATTAATTGCATACTCAAGTATAAATAGATGATCAATTGGATCAATCTAGATATGGTGAAACAATGAAGTATAGTGATAACAATTTCTATTATTTTGATATTTATTGTGCTAACACTATAACAATGTTTCTTAACACCACATACTTCTTTAATTTGTTGTTATCTTCCTAAATACACTTATGAGTCATGACATTTCATCTATTCATTCATATGGGAGAATTGGGGGTTCACCACCACTTGTTAGTATATTATTTCATAAGGATGCTATAAAAGGTTTAGAATGTGATCATACTCAATAGACAACATATCAAGCACTCTAGAACCCACTACCCAACTTTTTACAACTCCATTCCCTTTCTTAGGAATCATCATACCCCACATGTGCATACATAAGGTGGAAAATGGATATTGGGGGAGTTGGTTGAAGGTAGGTCCAATAATCATAAAACTATCAAAAAATAAATGAAAGATATTGGATGCATATGGAGAGATATCCCTCCCCCTATTCCCAAGCTAGAAAGTTATATCTAGAGCATGCTAAAATTTCCTTAGAAAAACACTAAACCACATATATAGTCTCATGTGCATAAAAGTCTAAGCCATTATGTTCTATTCAATTTAAGGTTCCCATATGGGAGAAACAATGTTACCTCACATGGTTTGATATATAATATCCCCCCTTTAATGTATTGAGGGAGAAAGAGAGAGGTCAGTCCATGACACCTTCCTAGGAGGTGGAGGGATTCAATTCACTTTAACATATATGGTTGATTCATTAAAAAAAGTGCAACTTTCTTACTAACCCTATTTGGGAATCAACCAATGATTTGCTAGTTTCCTTGGATAGCTTATAAAAAGAGTAATTAATGTAAAATTAGAGTGGTGCTTATATGCCAAGAGATATTCTTGCTTCAAAAGTAGTAGACAACTCATGCTTGGATTATTTTTATAATGATCATTTTGACATGATGCAAAAGCATGTAACTAATGTGTTGTCCATCACCAATATTGTGGGACAATGCACTAAGGATAAAGAAAACAACCTGTACAAAATCACTCTCATAATAGGTAATATGTAGTTCTCCCCTCATGATACGTAAAATATCATGGATATTCCTCTAGAATATTTCATCACAACAGATCTAATAAAATACTGCAAATCTTTACTATTAAGGTTATTTTTTCCTTTAGATATCTAGAATATTTAGTTACTGATTTTCTTCTTATGCATGAAATAGATAAAATGCGGAAAATAGAGAATAGTAAAATACAATCACACATCCACAAATAAACACAAGATATGACTCATGAAACCCAATACAAGAGAAAACCTAGCTAAAAGGTGAGGATGCTCTGCTTTCTTTTCTATGGTATATAAATGATGTAAGTACAAATAAAGAGGAACTTTGTGTGGAGTTTCCTTTAAACGGTGGCTTATATGGCTGCAACATAATCTATCCTCCTTTGTTATGCTCACATAATACCACTCTTAGATGTTTCTCTCAACTATGGAACAATATACAATGGAAAATAATGGAACCCATTCTCCTCCTAGTGGCCCAGTATTTAACATAACCTGAAGCCATCTAAGGGTAGGTTTTTTACTTCCTCAACCCTAAATTGTGATAGGGTTTTGGATCTTTTAGAATATTATTGAAATATCATATGTGGCTATACCAATATGCGTGAGTAATGGGGGATAATGTGGATTTGTATCGTACCATGATGGTCAACATGGTAGGTCAACTTGCGAGAGGAATAACATTTGCATACGATCTTTGGTTCACGTGATTTTTTCACTGTTGGAAAGGTCTTGATGTGTAGAATAACGTCACAGGGTTTGACCTATGTTGGGAAATTCGTAACCCCATAATATGTTGTTTGATGCCTCAAAATGGCCCAGGAAGGTTTTTGACCACAATTTTCCAAACTGGGACTTGCCACTAAAATGAACTTGCAAGAAGATTCCTCCAATTTTTTGTCATCATGAACATGTGATTCATAATGGATCATTATATTTTTTTTCATCAATCTTGATCCTTTCAGAGTGGAAAAAATTGGAGGAATAATCTTGCAGGTCCATTTTAGTGGTAGGTCCCAGTTTGGAAAATTGGGGGCCAAAACCTACTGGGGACATTTTGAGGCATCAAACGATATATTATGGGTTTAAAACTTTCCCAACATAGGTCAAACCCTGTGACTCTATTCTACACATCAAGACCTTTCCAATAGTGCAAAAATCACGTCAACCAAAGATCGTATGCAAATGTTATGCCTCTCGCAAGTCGACCTACCATGTTGACCACCATGGTACGATAGAAATCCACACCAACCCCCATTACCCATGCATATTGGGCTAGCCACGTATGGGATTTAAATAATATTCTAGAAGGTCCAAAACCCTATCACAATTCAGGGTTGAGGAAGTCAAAAACCTACCCCTAGATGGCTTCGAGTTATGTTAAATATTGGGCCACTAGGAGGAGAAGGGGTTACATTATTTTCCATCATATATTGTTCCATAACTGAGAAAAACATCTAAGAGTGGTATTATGTGAGCATAACAAATGAGGATAGATTATGTAGTAGCCATAAAAGCCAAAGGTCAAAGGAAACTCCACAGAGAGTGCCTCTTTATTTGTACTTGCATCATTTATATACCATAGAAAAGAGAGAAGAGAATCCTCGCCTTCTAGTTGGGTTTTCTCTTGTATTAGGTTTCTTGGGTCATATCTTGTTTTTATTTGTGGATGGTGTGATTGTATTTTACTATTCTCTATTTTTTTTCATTTTATCTATTTCATGCATAAGAAGAAAATCAATAACTAAATATTTTAGAGATCTAAAGGAAAAAATAACCTTAATAGTAAAGATTTGCAGTATTTTATTAGATCTATTGTGATGAAATATTCCAGAGGAATATCCACAACAATTTACAGATCATGAGGGGAGAATTGCATATTACCTATTATGAGTGTGGTTTTGTACAGGTTGTTTTATTTATCCTTAGTGCATTGTACCACAATATTGGTGATGGACAACACATTAGTTACATGATTTTGCACCATGTGAAAATGATCATTATAAAAATAAGCCAAGTATGAGTTGTCTACTATTTTTGAAACAAGAATATCTCCTGGCATAGAAACACCACTCTACTTTTACATTCATTCCTCTTTTCATAAGCTGGCCAAGGAAACTAGCAAATCATTGGTTGTTTCCCAAATAGAGTTAGTAAGAAAGTTGCACTTTTTTGAATGAATCAACCATATATGTTAAAGTGAATTGAATCCATCCACCTCTTAGGAAGGGGTCATGGAACCACCTCTCTCTTGCTCCCTCAATGCATTAAAGGGGGATATTATATATCAAACCATGTGAGGTAACATTGTTTCTCTCATATGGGCACCTTAAATTGAATAGAACATAATGGCTTAGACTTTTATGCACATGAGGCTATATATGTGGTTTAGTGTTTTTCTAAGGAAATTTTAGCATGCTCTAGATATAACTTTCTAGCTTGGAAATAGGGGGAGGGATGTCTCTCCGTATGCATCCAAGCTCTTTCATTTATGTTTTGAGAGGTTTATGATTATTGGACCTACCTTCAACCAACTCCCTCAATATCCATTTTCCACCTCATGTATGCACATGTGGGGTATGATGATTCCTAAGAAAGGGAATGGAGTTGTACAATGTTGGTTAGTGGGTTCTAGAGTGCTTGATGTGTTGTCTAATGAGTATGATCACATTCTCAACCTTTTGTAGCATCCTTATGAAAGAAAATACTAAAGAGTGGTGGTGAACCCCCATTTCTCCCATATGAATGAATAGTTGAAATTTCATAATTCATAAGTGTATTGTGGAAGTAAAAAACAAATTAAAGCAGTGTGTGGTGTTAAGAAACATCTTTATAGTTTTAGCACAATAAATATCAAAATAATAGAAATTGTTATCGCTATACTATATTATAACCTACCCCTTTTACTAGGTTGACTCAATGAACTTTGATCACCCAATATGGCCCCAAAGTGGTTATATAATATACACTTCCTTGCTTATTATGTATCCAATTGGTTATAGTCAAGCTCGTTGAGACATCTTTATCTAGTGTGGTGTTCCTTATTTGATGAAACCAAATATTCAAAGAAAAATATATAGAGTATAACTATCAAAATGTGTTATTGACATGCTCCCTAAGTGTCTTATTAGGGATCAGTTTCCCAAATTCTTCTCTTGTGTCTGCATCCAAAATTTTCAGAAAGTTTCCACCCCTTTCAAAACCACTACAAATCCTATTTAATTTTTAAACTAAAGAGGGGATAGGATCCTACAGTGGTTGATTATATTTTATCTCTACATAGCCTAGTCAATTTTGTGTGCACATGTGTTACATATAAAACATAATATAAATAATAAACTATAGTATAAATGAAAACTATAAGTATAATATGAATTATGGTAATGTGGTTAGAAATTACCTATATTTCTTTCAATTGGATGCCCTAAACACTCTCTAGTTAGACTCATCGAAGGTTGGGAAATGGGTTTTCCTCAATTTTCTTCTTTTAATTTGTTGGCCATTTGTTTCGACACCTTTTGCACTCATCAATTGGCCTTTTTAACCATTTTCACCTCACTCATATACCTAGTTATTTCCCCTATTACCGTATCTTCTCATGTTTTGGAAGGAAAATACCTTTGACATGATCTAAGAGGTAAATGATGCTTATTTCTATGATTTCCTATGTATTCAGTAAGTCAGATTGGGTTTTTATAACTATCTTGCTAATTATTAATTTTCTCAGTTCACTTCTAGTACTCAACATCGTTGGTTGGCATACATCCGCATATCTAGTTACGAATTAGCCATATGGGTTTTAAAGGAAACTAATCCGAGATGGCATGATGTTCATCAGATCGCACTTGGGTTCATGGCGGAGCATGATATCTTTGTAAAATCCATGGTCAATGATTCCTTGTACACAAACTGTTAATGAAATATGCTTCCTTGTACACATATCATTAACAAAATCGTGCTCCACAATGGCAAAGACACTATTCATATGGATTTCATTTCATATGAATAGTATACGAAATCAATATGGTTGTAATATTTTCTATGCTTGTTTGTTTAAGATGTAATGCTAGTTCGAACGGCCCACCAATTCGATCAATGTCACAATTCCATTCTATAGCATTATATTAATTGAGTATAATTTATTTACAATTCATTTCTTTGCAATTCGTAATTAGTGTATAATCAACTAAGTGATAGATTAATTATTGTAACTTTCATTCATTTACTTGCAACATGTGTTGTATATTTTATGCATTCATCCTTCATGGAGAAGGTTCCCCATTAAAGGAAAGGTTGTTGGACAATACAAAACTCCCTTTTGAATTGCAACAAAATGTGATTGGATCCATCAGATTAGCTATGTTATGTCATCATTGACCCAAGATATTTATGTGGAATTAGATTCCCCATTAAAGGAAATGTTGTTGGAAAATACAAAACTCCCTTTTGAATTGCAACAAAATGTGATTGGATCCATCAGATTAGCTATGTTATGTCATCATTGACCCAAGATACCTATGTGGAATTAGGTTCCCCATTAAAGGAAAGGTTGTTGGACAATACAAAACTCCCTTTTGAATTGCAACAAAATGTGATTGGATCCATCAGATTAGCTATGTTATGTCATCATTGACCCAAGATACCTCTGTGGAATTTAGAGCAGATTTTTTTCTTTTCTTTTATTCATTGATTTTATGCTCTTCTTTGGAATTGAACACAGTAACCTGTAGGCAATGGTTTTCATTGAATATTGGGACCCAATTTTCTACACACATAACCATAGGAACATTTAATTAATGAAATAATTTGGTTCAGTACCAAATAAAATTTAAGCATTCCTGCAATCCAATGAAAATATGTGATTTAGTTTACTTGCTCTTAATTTCAATTTGGGTTTTGAAGTAGTTTTCAACATTTCTTCGTTAGGATAGGCCTTGGTACTACACATGTATTGTTAGAATATTGAAGTTTACAAAAAACATATTGACAATTTAATGTCAAGGATTTATGCAACTAAAAAAACCCACAATATTCTCTCAATTCTATTTGTCTAGCCTTCTCTAGCACTTCATGTTTTTGAAGCCATTAACAATCATATTTCCTTTTGTAGTTTCTTTCATTCACCATCTTGATTTCAATTAAAATGTGGATTAATATTAGATTGACACAATTTTAACTTTTTTGTTTTGTTTTTTCCACAATGACAAAAGAACCAAGTGAGTTTGTACTTGTCTCATGCAAAGCTATTTTTTTAAATATTATGTTTAATGTGAAAATTTGTTAAATTTTTGCTCATTTTATGTTATAACAATACCTCAATAGAGGATATCCTCAATTAAGCATTATTTTCACATTTTGTTACAATAGCTCGATTATTTTTACATTTTGTTACAACACCTCGATTGAGCATTTTATGTCATCCTAAGAACACCTTGATTGAGAGTTTAATAAACCCCCCATTGTAGTATTTTGAAAATTTAATTTAACTACTATATTGAGCTTTAAAATAATTGCCATTTGAGTTATAAAGCTTAATTGAGGGTTAAAAAGCCATAAAGCTTAGCCCCTTTTAGCAGGATTTTTTACAAATGAAACTTTTGGGGGTGAAACATCTTCATCTCTATTATCTTAGGTGATGGAGTTGATGTTAGTGGATTTAATATTGAATCCTCTATTCAATGGAATACAATTTATATTTATTAGTTTTTTTCCATAGTTATCTTCTGAAACTTATATTTAGTTTTGTTTCGATAGTTATAAAGGTGCCCAAAGAAAAATCAATAGCATAAAAACTATATAACCAACATATTATAAAAAATATGTGCACAATCAATGAATGTTTCCAATTCAAATGATCTATAAATTATCTTGGATATTCCACTAGAAAAGTTCATCACAACATAACTGATAAATAAATGAAATCTTTACTATCAAAGTTATTTTTCCTTTAGATCTCAGACTCTTGATTACTAGTTTTCTTCTTTAAAAAAAATGTATGAAATATCTAAAATTTGAAAAATAGAGAACATAAATAAATTCACACACCATCCACAAATAAGCACAAGATATGACTTGGGAAACTCAATACAAGAGAAAACCCAGCTAGAAGGTGAGGCTACTCTTCTCCCTTCTCTCTCGTTAAGAAATAATGCAAGTACAAAGAAAGAGGAACTCTCTGTGGAGTTTCATTTGACCTGTGGCATGTATGGATGCTACAACATGTATCCTCCCTTGCAGAAAACCACTCTCAGATTTTTTTCTCAGTTATGGAATAAGATACAATGTAAAGGGATGGAACCCCTTATCATCCTAGTGACCTAGTATTTAACATAGCTCGATAGTTGTCTAGGGGTAGGATTTTGAATTCCTCAACCCTCAATTGTGATAGGGTTTTAGACCTTATATAATATTCTTTAAATTAAATATGTGAATAGCCCCATAATCATGAGTAATGGGGACTAATCTGGCATTCTCTCATACAATGCTGGTCCACACGATAGGTTAACTTGTGGGAGGCATAACTTTTGCATACAAACTCTGATTAACACACGATCTACATTGTTGGAAAGGTATCATAGTGTAAATCATCATCAAGGGGGCATGCACAAGTTTTGAAAACAAAAACCCTAAAAAATGCCACTTAATGCCTCAAAATAGCTTAGGAACGTTCCAGAGCCCAATTTTCAAAAATGGGACCTGCCACTAAAATGGCCATACAAGATGATTCCTAAAACAATTTCCACTCTTAAAGGATTGGGATAGATGACAAAAAATATAATGATCCAATCTCAATCATACCTCCCCATTTAGGGAGGATTTTAGTCCCCAAAAGATTTACTAAATGAGGTGAGGAAATGTCTCCTCTAGCTTGTCCCTAGAGTTATAATTTGATTTTCCTAGAAGTTGTCCTTTCAACCCAATCTACAAAAGGTCATTCTACCCTTGTCTTGTAGCTATGGACCACTTCTACAAAATTGTGTCCTCTACCAACTTTGCCTAATCATCTGGTGCTAAGTCCTTTATGGAAGGTAGAACCTTCTTCTCCTCCCGATCCAACATGGAAGGTTCATAAATTTTTAGATTCTTCGTAATCACTACTAAGTAAATACACATGTATGGGGGTAGAATGAGTCTCTAGACAATATCTCCCACCTTTTCTAATACCTAAAAGGGACCGTACCATAGAGCCTTGATCTTATTACCAAGACCCTTTAGCCTTTCCTTATTCAGTTGTAATCATACTCTGCCTCCCACTCTAAATGTTCTCTCTATTTTGTGTTGGTCATGCCTAGCCTTGAAATTTTCTTGTGACTTATTAAGTATCTCTTGTACTTGCAAATCGATCCACCTGATATTCTCAACAAATGTTTCTTATTTTTTCATCTCTTATGAGGTCCTCCCTCAGTCCTCCTTATTTTCCATATACAACATCTAAGGGTGAAGGTGGAAAATACCCAAAGAAAGATTCAAAATATGACTTACCAGTAGATGTGTGGACTACTTTGTAATAAGAGTGTTTTATATAGATCAATTTTTCATCCCATATATTTAGATGCTTCTGATTAATGGGGATTGATATGGCATTCTCTCATACAATGGTGGTCCACATGATAGGTCAACTTGTGGGAGGCATAACTTTTGCATACGAACTCTGATTGACACACGATCTACATTGTTGGAAAGGTATCAGAGTGTAAATCATCATCAAGGGGGCATGCACAAGTTTTGAAAAGAAAAACCCTAAAAAATGCCACTTAATGCCTCAAAATAGCTCAGGAAGGTTCTAGAGTCCAATTTTCCAAAATGGGACTTGCCACTAAATGGCCATACAAGATGATTCCTAAAACAATTTCCACTCTTAAAGGATTAGGATAGATGACAAAAAATATAATGATCCAATCTCGATCATACCTCCCCATTTAGGGAGGATTTCGGTCCCAAAATGATTTACTGAATGAGGTGAGGAAATATCTCCTCTAGCTTGTCCCTGGAGTTATACTTTGCTTTTCCTGGAAGTTTCCCTTTCAACCCAATCTACAAAAGGTCATTCTACCCCTGTCTTGTAGCTCTGGACCACTTATACAAAATTGTGTCCTCTGCCAACTTTGCCTAATCATCTGATACTAAGTCCTTTATGGAAGGTAGGACCTGCTTCTCCTCCTAATCCAACATGGAAGGTTCATAAATTTTTAGATTCTCCACAATCACTACTAAGTAAATACACATGTATGGGGGTAGAATGAGTCTCTAGACATTATCTCCCACATTTCCTAATACCTAAAAGGGACTGTACCATAGAGCCTTGATCTTATTACCAGGACCTTGTAGCCTTTCCTTATTCAGGTGTAATCATGCTCTGTCTCCCACTCTAAATGATCTCTTTGTTTTGTGTTGGTCATGCCTAGCCTTGAAATTTTCTTGTGACTTATTAAGTGTCTCTTGTACTTGCAAATGAATTTTCCTGATATTCTCAACAAATGTTTCTTATTCTTTCATCTCTTATGAGTTCCTCCCTCACTCCTCCTTATTTTTCGTATACAACAACTAAGGGTGAAGGTTGAAAATACCCAAAGAAAGTTTCAAACACTGACTTACCAGTAGACATGTGGACTACTTTGTAATAAGAGTTTTGTATATAGATCAATTTTTCATCCCATATTTTTAGATGTTTTTTATTGTAACCCCTCAAAAGATGCACCAAATTCATATTAACTATTTATATCTACCCATCTGCATGTAAATGGAGTGTTGTGGACCTCTTCAACTTAGTGTCCACCTTCTCCTGCAATGTATTTCAAAATGAACTGAGAAATCGAGTATCCCTATATGAGATAATACTCCATAGTATCCCAAAGTGCACCCAGACTTGTTCAAAGAAAAATATTTCTATTTCCTGTCCCTTGATGGTAATTTTACAAGGCATGAGAATGCACATATTTTTGAACATTTCAACGACCACAAATAAATCTTCATGTCCCTTCCATGTGGATGGTAAACCTCCCATAAAATCTACGGAAATTCTTTCCCAAGGTCGAGTGGGTACATGTAAGGGATGGTATAGATCTTTATTCTTGTTACTGGGCTTTCTAGTACAACAAAGTATATATCCTCTAATATATTGTGCTACATCGTCTTGCATTCTGGACTAATACACATACCTTTGTAAATTGGTAACTATCTTCCCAACACCAAAATGTCTTGCAACCTTAGAGGTGTGAGCCTCTCTGATAAGCTGCAATCATTTACCTTTAGGGACAAAGAGCTTGTCAATATTGTAGAGTAAACCATTCTAGAAATGATATCCATCCTTGTTCTCACCTTATTCTATATGCATTTTTCCCTGTAGCTACTAAAACACCTCCTTGAAGTCCTCATCTTCTATGCATTCCTTTTTGTATGCATCATGGGTAAAAGCATCCATGTTCATCAGAGTTCCCAAAGTTGTAATCTTGGATGTGGGTGGTTGTGAAAGCATATATGCCAACGTATTTGTGCTACCCTTTTCATACTTTATGACCAAATGATATGGTTGAAAAAAATCCGCCCACTTGTAATGCATGGTTTGTTGTAGATTACTATGGGCCTGCAAATGTTGTAGTGGTTGGTGTTCTATGTGGATGATGGTCTCTTTCCCCATTAGATAGCGCTTCCACTTTTTGACAACTTGTACCAAGGCACAAATCTCCTTATCATAGGTAGGGTAATTGAGAACCGCTCCATGAAATACTTCAAAACGATAGCATACCATCCTTCCTCCTCACATCAAAACTACTCCCATGGCATACCCATTTGCATTTGTCACCGCTTTGAAGGGATTTTTCAAGTTTATTAGCGCAAGCACTGGTGCTTGAATGATATTTATTTTCATCTCATCAAGGGCCCCTTGTTGATTCTTCCCCCACTGGTAAATATTACCACTAGACCTTATAGAATATTCTTGAAACTATATATATGGATATCCCCATATGCATGAGTAATGGGGGGTGATATGGCATCCTCTCATACTATGGTGGTCCACATGATAGGCCAACTTGTGGGAGTCATAACCTTTGCATACGAACTCTAATTGACACACAATATACACTATTGGAAATGTATCAAAGGGTAGATCATCATCAAGGGGGTATGCATGAGTTTTGAAAACCAAAACCCTAAAAAACACCATATAATACCTCAAAATGGTTCCGGAAGGTTCCACACCCCAATTTTCCAAAATGGGACATGCCACTAAAATGGCCATACAAGATGATTCCTCAAATGTTTTCCACTCTTAAAGGATCGAGATAGATGAAAAAAAAATATAATGATCCAATGTCGATCATACCTCCCCATTTAGGGAGGATTTTGGTCCCCAAAAGATTTACTGAATGAGGTGAGGAAATGTCTCCTCTACCCTCTCCCTGGAGTTCTACTTTGATCTTCCTATAACTTTCCTTTCAACCCAATCTAACAAAGGTCATTCTACCCCTGTCTTGTAGCTCTAGACCACTTCTCCAAAATTGTGTCCTCTGCCAACTTTTCCTAAGCATCTGGTGCTAAGTTGTTTATGGAAGGTAGGACCTACTTCTCCTCCTGATCCAACATGGAAGGCTCATAAAATTTGAGATTCTCCACAATCACTACTAAGTAAATATACATGTATGGGAGTATACTGAGCAGGGATGATTTTAAGGATGGAAATTTATTTTAAAATGTAGAAACCTTGGCGAATCTTACTAATCCTTCATATGTCAACTATAAATGTTTGGTGATATTTTTTTTTTAAATATTCAATTTTCTAAGTATTTTATATAGTTTTTATAAAATTTTGGCGATTTTTAAGATAAAATAATTTTATCCTATAGAATTTGGGCAAATCATTTTTAAAATAACGAATCTTATTTTTGGAAAAACCATGGAAAATTATCCCATGAGTGAAATTTAGCCCCTAAAATCATCCCTGATACTGAGTCTCTAGGCATTATCTCCCACCTTTTCTAGTACCTCAAAAGGACCATATTGTAGAGCCTTGATCTTCTTACCAGGACCCTGTAGCCTTTCCTTATACAGTTTTAACCATACTCTATCTCCCACTCTTAATGTTCTCTCTGTTATGTGTTGGTCATGCCTAGCCTTGAACTTTTCTTGTGACTTCTTAAGTGTCTCTTGTACTTGAAAAAGGATCCGCCTGATATTCTCAACAAATGTTTCTTCTTTCTACATATCCTACGAGGCCCTCCCTCACTCCTCCTTATTTTCGATATACAACATCTAAGGGTGAAGGTGGAAAATACCCAAAACAAGTTTCAAAAGCTGACTTACCAATAGAAGTGTGGACTACTTTGTTATAAGATTGTTGTATATAGATCAATTTTTCATCCTAGATCTTTAGATGCTTTTGATTGTAACCCCTCAAAAGTTGCACCAAAGTCATATTGACTACTTCTATCTACCCATATGTATGTAGATGGAATGTTGTGGACCTCTTCAACTTAGTGTCCATCTTCTCCCACAATGTATTCCAAAATGTACTGAGAAAATGATTATCCCTATCTGAGATAATGAATCCCAAAGTGCACCCAGACCTATTCAAAGAACAAGTTTGCTACTTCCTGTCCCTTGATGGTATTTTTACAAGACATGAGAATGCACATTTTGTTGAACATTTCAACGACCACAAATAAATTGTCATTTCCCTTCCATGTGGTTGGTAAGACTTCCACAAAATCTATGGAAATGCTTTCCCAAGGTCTAGTGGGTACATGTAAGGGATGGTATAGACCTTGCTTCATGTTACTGGGCTTTCTAGTATAACAAAGTATACATCCTCTAATATACTGTGCTACATCTTGCATTATAGACCAATACACATACCTTTGTAAATTGATAATTGTCTTCCCAACGCCAAAATGTCTTGCAACCTTAGATGTGTGAGCCTCTCTGATAAGTTCTAGTCGTTCACCTTTAGGGACAAAGAGCTTGCCAAGCTTGTAGAGTAAACCATTATAGAAATGACAATCAACCTTCTTCTATATGAATTTGGCCCTGTAACAACTAAAACACCTACACGGGTTGTTTATAGAAAAACACCAACAAGAGTGGGCACGTGCTCTTACTGCTTAACCTACGTGGCAATCCATGTGGAGGTTCGACCACAACCGAATCTATAACTATAGGAATACATGTGTACACGTTCTTGCGAATGTGTGTTCTGGTTCATGGCCTTGCCACTTTTTCAACCACAAACTTCTTGCACTCACCCCATACTTGAGAAAAAAGTATTTAGAGGGGTAACACTTGTAATATAACTAAGATACATAAAATCTATTATCACAATCTAATAAATAAATGTCATGTAATAGAAGTCATGCGTTTAAGAAGATGAACTATCACCCCTAAGTGTATACAAATACATGTACAATGTATTTATTGAGCAATATGTCCATTAATAAATAATAATTATTTATTTTATATTTAATTTTAATAAAAAATAAAAATAAAATTATTGAATTTTTAATTATTATTTCTTAAATACAATCTATATACTTCTAAAGAAATAGTTAATCTTACAATTCATTTAGTTCATTATTGTAATTTTCTACTTAATTTTGAAATAAATGAGATTAAAAATTTGCTTTCAAAAGTCAACAAACTTACGATTAGATATGACATTTGATAGGTATGAATCGATATGTGATATCAGCGGCTTTCATTTCTGACGTAATTTTTCGTCAGAAACAGCTGTTGATTCCACATCAAGTGTGAGGTGATCTTGTCGTTTATCATAGCTGTTAATTCCACATCAAGTTTTGTGTAGTAAGAGCATCGTTTAGTGTGTTTCTTCGGGGTACGTGAGGGGCGAGTTTAATTTTGTAATATTTTTTAATGATAAGATTACGGTAATGATATAGAAGGCAAGAGTTTCATTAATTTAAAAAAATTATATATTAAAAAAATAATAATATAAATTTCTGCGATCTAAATTTTTCAAATTAGGGTTTGGAATCAAAATAAATGCACGGGTTGCTAGATCTGGGGAAGCAAGAATCATAGCTACCAATTCACTCACAGAGACGGCAGGGCTCGAAGCTTGAATCTTGCGAGATCATGGAGCACACACCAAGAGTAGGAATCTCCACAATGTGCGCGAATTCCTCCGTCGACATGTTTGATTTTAATGGCCACGCACTCATGGAAGCAGCACCAGCTCATGTCGGCGATCATAATGGCTTGTTATTCTGCACAGATCTCATTCAGGGTAACAGCGGGACAGGATCCCTAAACCCCGTCTCCCCATATTCTTCTTCTCCTTTCCCTGCCGTAGACCTGAAAGGATGGAACTTTGCTACCAGTGATTCTTTGTGGGCATCTCATGACTTGCCTGTAAAACCCGATGAGAATTTCCAGGCTCAACTTTATGAGGCCTCTGAGCTCCTCACAAGAAACGAGAGTGAGAATCTGATCTCCTTCACGCAGGATCACCCGTCCTTTCATCCTTTCGGAGGACTAGACATCCCAGGCGAGACCAACCTCTTTGGAGGTTGGACTCCCCAGGGAAGGGTCGATAAAAAGGAGACGAATTGCGGATATTCATCAGACGAACTCGATGATTTCAAGGAAGAAGATGAGAACGGTAGCCCAGACGGCCGGTTTTTACAGCCCGAGACATTGCTCTTGGAACGGAGGCGGCGCGGCCAACTGAATGAAAGGCTCTATACGTTACGCTCTCTTGTTCCGAAGATCACCAAGGTACTCATTCTTCTCAACTCATATTCATATGATAATCTGTTCGCATCACAGAAACGAAGTACTCTACAACTCTGAGGCGGTGATCATGGTACAGTTTATGATTTGAATAGTAATCATGATACAGCTTTTAGCTTTGAGTAGTAATATTGATAAAACTTTATTTTCCAGCAATGGGTTGAATTTAAATATCATTGAATCCAGGGAATATTGTCAATTTATTTAAATTTTACCATTCATTCTCATTGTACAGTCTTTATCTTTATCTTGAGCAGCAATGTTTGAGTTTGACTGATAAAGTCTACTGAGATACCCTACCCTACCCTACCCTATCCCTTCTAGATTTGAACTTGTGACCTCTTAAGAGGAAACACATGTTCTTAACCATTAGGCCCACTGAGACTAGGCCCATTGAGACTGTATTTTTTTTTTATATATATCACAGCTGAATTTATAATTTATGATTTAGAATTTTGTAATGTTTATAATACTTTTCATGCATATGATCATGATCATTATTTTATTTTTAGCAATGAGTTGAATTTATTTTTATTCGTGAATAAGACAATTTCACTAAATTTTAAATTTAGATTTTCCACTTCAATTATATATATATATTTGATTTTTTTAAATATTTTTAAATTAATGATGATGATGATGATGGAGTGACACGAAATTGATCTATGACCTTAAGAGGGTAAGGGATTACTTGCAATTATTTAGAATTTTGTTTTTGCTATTGGTCTATACCTTAAGAGGGTAAGAGATTACTTGCAATTATTCAAAATTTTGTTTTTGTATTGGAAAAACAATAAGAGAAGCTTTCCAAGATGACCATAGTATTCTTGAGTTAAAAGGTTAAGAAGGTTGGTTCACAAATATTTTGAAATTGACATCTAATGTAGGTATAGGATGAATAATTTAAGAGAAAGTGTTTTCATCTTCAAACTTCTTACTCTTTCATCCCTTCATTCCATGGAGTTTTAGGAATTGACCAACTCCAAGTTTCACTATGGAGTCACTTGTCAAGACACACAGATAATTTTGATCTTCTAGATTAGGGTTGATTACATCCTTATAATACATTGATTTTCTTTTTTTCTCTAAGTCTTTATCACACCACATTTTCTCCTTAAATTTTGATTTGATGATATTTTTAATAGTATCCTTAGTATCTAGATCCATACTTATGATTAGGTATTTAATGTACAAGAACAACATAAATAACACGGATGACAAAAGTCTCGCCAAAATTGCTTAAGACTCTAACCAAAATCACCAAATACTCACTGGGCAAAATGTTTCCAAGGCTTGGCTAAATCATTGAGGAATAAAAGAAGAAGTCATTTTGTAGAATACTAAGGATAATCTATGGTGTAATAAATAATTAGAGGATAAAACAAAATTAAGATATTATAAGGAGGTGGTTAAATGTAACCTTGAAGATAAAAAATATCTCTTTGTTTTGACTAGCTAAAGAAAAGAATCAATATTGAAAAAATAAGAGCTAATTCTCATGAGTTTAATAGTGGAGCCGGTTGGGCAATCCCAATTCACATGTCAATTTCTTGACACCCAATTACAGAGTGCCCTAAGTATACCTAAATTAGATCTCAATTTCAAAATATTTGGAAGGCTTCTCTTAATACTTTGAAAGCATCAAAATAACATTTTAAAGAAATCCAAGTAATCTTTTATTTTTCTTAAGGTTATATAAACCACTTTTAATCTCAGTAGAAGTTAACCACCATCATCAACATATAGAATG
>SNQJ01S0059951.1:95495-111708 GCA_010110895.2 Picea sitchensis | reverse complement strand
TCAAATATGACACATACCATGATACCTCGGACCAATTACCTCATGGAGCAAGAGCCCTTTCTGATGCAAGACCAGGCCGATAGTGATGAAGGCTGGTACTGCTGACAGGACAAGTCTGGCTGAGAAGAAGAAAATATGGGCCCTCAAGGGCCATGCTCAAGTCAATCCTCTCTCGTACTCCATGTCTGGGATCATGTGGGCCTCGAGACATGATCTCCTAGTTATCCCTAGATATCGGGGATAACAGGAAGCATCAATCACATCGTTAATTGCCTCAATAGACCACAAGTCATGGCACTCACCACGGTGCTAGACTCTTGTGGCCATGAGACCTCTGGATGGCCCCAACTCTATGAGACAGACCCGGGATTTCACCACCACCTACCAAATGTTGGGGGCAAACACAGTTGTCGATAATTTCCATCTTTAGGATGGGTTTTTGTGTCGTCTAGGCCATATCTATGTTCCCTCAATCAAGCGAGCAAAAATGATATGGGAAGCCCACTATAGTCGGGTGGTGGGTGACCTCAGCGTCGAAAAGACAGTGACGATGCTACAAAAACATTTCTACTAGCCAAAACTTCGACAGGAGGTCAGCAAGTATATCAGGTCCTGCATTGCCTGCGTTATTACCAAACCGACCACTAAGAAACAGGGCATGTACACCCCTCTTCCTACTCCTGACAAGGCATGGGAATCCATCTAAATGGACTACATGTCGGGCCTCCCGTCCACCAAGTGGGGAAATGACTGTATTTTTTTGTTTGTTGATCACTTTTCTAAGATGGCGATTTTGGTTGCCTGCAAGAAGAACATCAAAGAAGAAGCGACTGCCAAGCTCTTCTTTGAACGAGTCAGGGTACATTTTGGAATCCCGCAAGCCATTTTATCAGATCAAGACAGTTGATTTCTCATCACATTCTGGTCAAGCCTCTGGTCATTGCTAGACACCAAGGTCACCAAATCCATGGGCTTCCACCCCTAGATAGATGGCCAAACCGAGGTCGTAAATTGAATGATTGTGCATATCCTACGCATGGATAATTCAAATCACCCTCTCACATGGGATGGGAGCCTTCCCTATGTCCATCATAGCTACAACCGAGCCTTGCATAGCTCAACCAACCACAGCCCCTTTCAGGTGGGGTTGGGATTCCAACCATTAGGTCCCATAGATGTTTCACTTCCCCTTGTGACCACCTTAACCGACTCATCTCCTGCTCCTACTGAAGCTGACAAAGCCACCTGGTTCATTGAGCGGATCCAGCACATTCGCCAACAGGTTCAAGATATCCTACAAAAGTCCAATGACAAGTACAAACAATGCCATGATCAACATCGAGTGCCACATAAGTTTCAGGTGGGTGACAAAGTTTGGTTGCAGTTGAAGAAAGAAAGCCTTACAGGACCCCATCAGAAGCTTCTCCCACTCTGTTATGGGTCATACACCATCACCAAGGCCATGCGGAATAATGTTTTTCAGCTCAACATTCCTCCTTTCCTTGGCATGCACCGAGTGTTCAACGTGGACCTCCTTTGGCCTTATTTCCCACCATTATTGGACACCTCAGATGTAGCATAACAAATGACACCAACAGAGCTCAACCCCGACTACATACAATAGGCCTCCAGTGATCATGTTGTGGACACACAGATCAAGGGAACTCGACAGCAAAGGATCCATCTTTATCGAGTCGTCAAAGCAAAGCAACTCCTGCACCAAGGCAAGTGGCTCACCCGAGGCCAAATTGAGCAGAAATTTCCTCATCTAATGAGGGAACTCAATGCAATGGAGACCATTGATTCCTAAGGAGGGAGGATTGATCCATGTGGATATCGGTGGCCACCCACCTTTTCCAACTAGCTCAAAATAGCTTTCTAACAATTTTGGTAATTTACTATTTTTAGCAGTTTTTCAAGTCCTGAACTTCCGGAGCGGTTTTGAGGCCCAAAACGACATTTTTTTGGGTATGTTGCAATTAAAAATTTCAACTTGAAATTTTGGGCAAAAGTTGTAGTCCTTGGATATATATTTCCAATGGGCTATCGTACGCCTAAAACAGAGATCGTATGCAAAAGTTACGACCCTGGGAAGTTGATGTACTGACTTACCCAAGTGAAGCCCACATGACTTTTGGCGCTTCATCTCCTAGGGTTAGGTTTTGGATGTCTAGGGTTTTTGACACTCTTGTTTATTGTAAAAAGGCTTTCAGAGCCTCATTGTAATCATATTCTTTTGAATGAGCGCAACTATCACATCTCTTCTCAGAGATAAGTCGCCACCATTCCAGCAATCTTGTTTCCGCTACATTTTACAATTTCAGCTTATTTCCTTATTGAATAGAAAACCAGTTTTAATGTATCTCTGTTATTTTTTGTTAAGTACATGTTAATAATCCGTATTCATTTCATTCTACTCATAAAATACAGATCAGTGGTATCAAACAGTATTCTCCTTGTCGTCTTAATGCATGTCCTCAACGAGGTCAGAGCACAAAGAGTTGGGTCTTGAGATTGTTTCTCTTGAGGACAAAAGCTCTCTCACGCCCAAGAAACCTCTCATGGCAAGAGAAAATAAATATAACAGGACAGGAGATCCTTTCAAACTATTGATTGAGGAATCCCTCAGGCAACAAAGGAACTAGATGATGGATAGTTTCGCGCAAATCCTTCGGCGGCTACCAACAGGCGACGCATCTTCTTCGAGCGGAGGCGTCGCCCCCTTCAAGGTACAAATAAACTTTGATATTCTTATATTTGAAGTTCAGATAGACACGAATGTTGTAGACAAGTGGTTGAATCTACTAGAAGGGTGTTTTTATGTCCATAACTTTTTTAATAGAGAAAATATTACTTTTGTGCTCCTCAAAGTCGTTCCCCATGTTAAAGATTGGTGGGAAACCTTTTGTAAGAAAAAGGAAACAGAGGAACCCTCATTATTTACAGTCACGACCACTTGGGAATCCTTCAGGGATGTTATTAAGGAACAATACTACCTTGTCAGAAGTTATCACAACTTGTATACCAAATGGACCACACTGCGGCAAGAAAGAGACCAAGCAATGCCAAACTTCACAAATATCTTCCATACCTTGCGCACCAAGCTGGGTATCAAATATTTAGAGCGACATCTGGTGTTCAAGTATTGTGGTTCTCTACATAGATACATCCATACCGAAATGGAATTTCTGGACATCTCATCCTTGGGCACGGCCTACCGATATGCCATCAAAATCGAGCAGAAGCTCAAACAAAATACGTGGCAATTTGGGCCTGGGAACCCCTCACAACAAAAGCCAGGAAAGGGTGGCCCCAACCCACATAACAAAGGACATAGAAAAGATGGGCAGTATCAGGACAACCAATCCAAGTCGCAAGCAAAGAAGGACACCGAAAAGACAAAGAAAGATATCAGGAAGTGGTGTGACTTCCATAAGAGCCCTTGGCATAACATTGTTGATTGCCGCTCAAAGCAGTCACTAGTGGCCAAAGTAAAAACCTCTGAATCAGATGCGGGTTTTGACTCTGATTCAGAACCAGAAAGGGTAATACGGATCATTGACATGGAAATTTAGGCCTGGGAACCCCTCACAACAAAATCCCAAAAAGGGCAGCCCCAACCCATAGAACAAAGGACAGAGAAAAGATGGAAAGTATCAGGACAACCAATCCAAGCCGCAAGCAAATAAGGACACTAGAAAAACAAAGAAAGATATCAGGAAGTGGTGAGACTTCCATAAGAGCCCTTGGCATAACATTGTTGATTGTCGCTCAAAGCAAACGCTAGTGGCCAAAGTAAAAGCCTCTGAATCAGATGCGGGTTCTGACTCTGAGCTAGAACTAGAAAGGGGAAGACGAATCATTGACACAAAACCCAGTGCCATCATTGCTACCACCAAGCTCCATCCTGGTGAACCAGATGAGCCATAAGAAGGAGAGTGCCTCTTCCATTCACAGATGTGGGAAAAAGGCACCCCACTACACTTCATCGTTAATAGCGGTAGCCAGAAGAACCTCATCTCAGTAGAGGTCATCAAATGGTTGGCCCTGCCGACAACGCCGCACCCACAACCCTACACCATTGGATGGTTCTGACCAGGAAGCAATCTCCATATCAGCCAATAGTGTTGATTGTGATATGACATCAAGCCCTTCAAAGACGAGGTATTGTGTGATGTTGCTCCTCTTGAAGTGTGTGATGTTCTTTTGGGCCAATCTTATTTATGGAAATGTCATGTTGTATATGAGTCTAGGCCTCGTGGTGTTATTATTACTTTGGACAGGAAATTATACAGGATACCCGAGGCAGTCCTACCTAGTGTTATTTCCTTGATCTCTGCTAAGCAATGCAGGAAGGTCATTTTTCAGACGGGGAAGTTTGTCTTCTTCGTGATTCACTCTCAAAATAAGTGAAAGATCACAGCCACATCCAGGGTCTTTGCGGTCGACCTCTCCACACAACAAAAGCAAGTAGATAAGGTCGTGGAAGAATACTCAGATATCTTCTCCTCACCTACCGGGGTACCACTGCACTGCTAGGTCAATCACCCCATCGATCTGACCCCCGGTGCATCGCTCCCCAATGGGCCAGTCTATCGCCGCTCTCTATTATAGAATGAGGAGATCAAGTGACAGATCCAAGAACTTCTCTAAAAGGGGCACATCTGTCCCATTTCATCACCTTACGAGAGACCAATCGTATTGGTACAGAAGAAAGATGGAACCTAGTGACTCTGCATTGATTACCGGGCTCTAAATAAAATCACAGTCAGAAACCGATACCCGATTCCCCTAATCGATGACCTCCTTGATCAACTCACAGGGGCCAAATACTTCAGTAAGATTGATCTGAAGTCTGGCTACCACCAGGTCCCAATAGGACAGATAGATGTATGGAAGACTGCCTTCAAGTCAAAGGAAGGCCTTTCTGAATGGTTGGTCATGCCCTTTGGTTGGACAAATGCTCCAACCACTTTCATGAGGATGATGGAGGATATCCTGCGACCATTCGCCAATAATTTTGTAGTGGTGTATCTGGATGAAATTCTTATTTATAACAAGACTTGGGTTGAACACTTGCAGCATATTCAGCAGGTTCTACACACCCTGCGGCAACACAAGCTATACGCCAACTTGGAAAAATGATCATTCGGCATGGACAGGGTCCATTACCTAGGCTACATCGTTGATCATCATGGAATACATGTGGATCTAGCTAATATCCAAGTCATCTGTGACTTGCCAGCCCCAACCACACTCACTGAGCTTCAGATCTTCTTGGGCCTTGCCAAATTCTACCGCAGGTTTGTGTTGGGATTCTCCCATATTGTATGGGACCTCAGCCAAATAACCAGAGGTGGTGGTAAGGCAAAATTTGCGTGGGGTCGGCCCCAAAAACAAGCATTCGATGATTTGAAGCAATGCTTGTTCTCATCCCCAATACTTTCATTACCATACCTGCAACAGCCCTTTGAGATCAAGACAGATGCTTCAGACTATGTTGTGGGCATCGTTCTCACTCAGCATGGCCACCCTGTGGCCTATCATAGTGAGAAATTATCAGATGTTGTCCATAACTACCCTACTTACGACAAAGAAATGTACTCCATTGTGCAAGCCTGCCACCAGTGGAGACATTACATTCTTGGGAAGGAGACAGTCATCCAAACTGATCATAAGCCACTGCAGTTCAAAAGTGGTCCACATACTTGCAACAATTCCACATCAACATCAAGTATAAAACAGGAAGCACCAATCGCGTCGATGATTGCCTCAATAGACCGCTAGTAGTGGCACTCACCACAGTGCTAGAATATTGCAGCCATGAGACCTCTGGATGGCCCCAACTCTATGAGACAGACCTGGACTTTGCCACCACCTACCAAATGTTGGGGGAAAACGCAATTGTCGATCGTTTCCATCTTCAGGATGAGTTGTTGAGTCATCTTGACCATATTTGTGTTCCCTCAAGAAAGCAAGCGAAGATAATCTGGGAATACCACTACAGTTGGGTAGTGGGACACTTCAGCGTCGAAAAGACAACGATGATGCTACAAAAACATTTCTACTAGCCGAAACTTCGACAGGAGGTCAGCAAGTATATCAGGTCCTGCACTGCCTGCGCTATTGTCAAACCGACCACTAAGAAACAGGGCATGTACACCCATCTTCCTACTTTTGACAGGCCATGGGAATCCATCTCAATGGACTACATATTGGGTCTCCCATCCACCAAGCAAGGAAATTACTGTGTTTATGTGGTTGTTGATCGCTTTTCTAAGATGGCGATTTTGATTTCCTACAAGAAAATCGCAGCAGAGGCCACTGCCAAGCTCTTCTTTGAACGAGTCTGGATACATTTTGGAATCCCACAAACCATTGTCTCATATCAGGCCAGTCGAGTTCTCAGCACATTCTGGTCGAGCCTCTGATCACTGTTGGACACAAAGCTCACCAAATCCACAGCCTTCCACCCTCATAGAGATGGTCAAACCGAGGTCGTAAATCAAATGATTGTGAATATCCTTCGCATGTATAATTCAAAGAACCCTCGCACATGGGATGAGAGTCTTCCCCATGTCCAACATAGCTACAAACGATCCTTGTATATCTCAACTAGCCACATCCCCTTTCAGGTGGGGTTGGGATTCCAACCATTGGGTCCCATAGATGTTGCACTTCCCCTTGCGGTCACCTCAACCGACTCATCTCCTGCTCCTACTGAAGCTGACAAAGCCACCCGGTTCATTGAGCGGATCCAGCATATCCACCAATAGGTTTAGTATATCCTACAGAAGTCCAATGACAAGTACAAACAACGCCATGATCAACATCGGGTTCCACATAAGTTTCAGGTGGGCGACAAAGTTTGGTTGCACTTGTAGAAAGAACGTCTTACAAGACCCCATCGGAAGCTTCGCCCACTCCATTATGGGTCGTACACCATTACCAAGGTCATGGGGGATAATTCTTTTCAGCTCAACATTCCTCCTTTCCTTGGCATGCACCTAGTGTTCAACGTGGACCTCCTTCGGCCTTATTTCCCACCATTATTGGACACCTCAGACACAACAGAACAACTAACACCAACAAAGATCAAACCTGACTGCATACAATAGGCCTCCAGTGATCATAATTTGGACACACAGATCAAGGGCACTCGACAACAAAGGATCCAACTTTATCGAGTCGTCAAAGCAGGGCAGCTCCTGCACTAAGGCAAATGGCTCACCCGGGGCCAAATTCAACAGAAATTTCCTCATCTTATGGGGGAACTCAACGCAATGGAGACCATTGCTTCCTAAGGAGGGAGGATTGATCCATGTGGATATCGGTGGCCACCCACCTTTTCCAGCTGGCTCAAAATAGCTTTCTGACAATTTTGGTAATTTACTATTTTTAGCAGTTTTTTGGGTCGTGAACTTTCGGAGCCGTTTTGAGGCCCTAAACGACGTTTTTTTGGGTATGTTGCAATTGTAAATTTCATCATGAATTTTTTGGAAAAAATTGTAGTCCTCGGATAGATATTTCCAATGGGCTATCGTACGCCTAAAATGGAGATCGTATGCAAAAGTTACGACCCCGAGAAGTTGATGTATTGACTTACCCAAACGGGGCCCACATGACTTTTGGCGCTTCATCTCCTAGGGTTAGGTTTTGGATGTCTAGGGCTTTTGACACTCCTATTTATTGTAAAAAGGATTTCAAAGCCTCATTGTAATCATCTTCTTTCGAATGAGCGCAACTATCACATCTCTTTTCAGAGATAAGTCGCCACCATTCCAGCAAGCTTGTTTCCGCTGCATTTTACAGTTTCAGCTTATTTCCTTATTGAATAGAAAATCAGTTTTATTGTATCTCTGTTATTTTGTGTTAAGTACCTGTTAATAATCTGTATTCATTTCGTTCTTTTCATAAAATTCGGATCACCAAGTGTTAAAGCTCCACTATGTTGAAATAGCATGGATCGTAGATCTCAAATCTTGATTAAGTCGTAATCGTCGATTTTGTTGAAGCCTCTCGATAAGCCATGATCATCCATTCAATGAAAGATTAAATATCCACTGTTCGATCTAACAATGAATACACACTTTGGATAAATTTACTCCTAGAGAGTTGAAATATTGCAAAGGTCAGAAATCCCGAAGGTTGAAGTACTGGAGAACATGGTTCCAGCATCAGTCACTTGATAAGGCAAGGAGATAAAATAAGGAAGTGAAAATGGAGATTAAGTCCATAGTAACGAGCCCACGGTCATATTAAAAGAATGGTTTGAAGGAAGCGTCTGTCTATAGATATTCAAGTCCAAAACAAGAAAATTATCAGTGAAGGATTAAAGTCTTGAACAATTTGCAAGAGATTTGAAGTCTTTAACAAACTATTAATAATAATAATAATAATAAAAGTTATTATTGTTAATTTAAATGAAAAGGTGCAATAGTTAAAACAAAGGGACACAATGCTTCAAAGCTCACACCAGTTGGAAGACTATATAAGCAATAAATAGCGGTGAAGAAGAAAGTGTCTCTGCAATCCAGATCAAAAGATCAAAAGCAGAAGCAGAGTCCAAGAAGGAAAACTGAAGATACCTATGCAGTGTGGGTGGAAGGGAGGAGAAAGGAATGATTCATATATTTTTCTAAGTGAAGTGTGAAATTAAGGGAGTTGGTGCTTCCTAGGGTTGGTGCCCTAAAAAAAGGGATTTGGTACTTCCTAGGGTTCCTATGGTTGGTGCCCTAAAACAAGGGATTTGGTGCTTCCTAGGGTTGGTGCCCTAAAGAAGGGGATTTGTGTCTCCAAGAGTTGGTGCTCTAAAGAGGATTGGTGTCCTTCACAATCACAGATTATTCTTTATAAACTTTGTAATTATTGTTAAGTATACTTATATAATTGATTCTTAAACACAAGTTCATTGTTGATATATTGTGATGATAAATAGAATAACAAAGTGATAACTAAATGTTTTAAAATGTAATATNCCTCAGTATTTCCAACAATTGGTATTAGAGCCAAGTGCCTTCAGCATAGTCTAATAACTGGAAGGTAGATCCTGAAAGTAATGGATCAGCAAGAGGGAATGTCTTCCAACAAAGCACCATGGTTTAAAGGAGATGATTATGCTCTCTGGAAAATAAGAATGAAAAGCTACCTTATGGCTCTTGGTTTTGATGTTTGGCAATATGTAGAAAATGGGTACACTGCACCAGCTACTCCACCCATAGATACTGTGGGAAAGAAGATTTGCAATGGCAACTCAAGAGCAGTCAATGCCATTCTAGGAGGGTTAACAAATCCTATATTTGTGAAGGTAATGCATTGTAAGTCATCTAAGGATATTTGGGACAAATTGGAGGCTATATATGAAGGAGACAACAAAGTCAAGGAATCCAAACTACAAACCTATAGAGCTCAATTTGAAAATTTGAAGATGAAAGAAGAAGAGAACATTGGTGAATATCTTCATAGAGTAGATGAAGTAGTTAACTCAATCAGAGTAGCTCGAGAAGAACTTAAATACAAACCCATTGTACAAAATATCTTAAGATCATTACCTATGAGATATGATACCAAGATTTCTACAATTGAAGACAGACCAGACCTTGACAAAATCACAGTAGATGAGCTCCATGGAATTCATACAACATATGAGATGAGGGCAGGACAGGAAAAACCATGAAAAGGAGAAACAGTGTTTAAGGCTTTTAAAGCAAAGAAGAAACAAGAACAGATGTCTAATGAATATCAGTCAAACATATCAGATGTAGAAGAGGCCAACTTTATAAGGAAATTCCAAAAAGAATCTGGAAAATATAAAGGAAAGTTACCCTTGAAAAGTTTCAACTATGACAGAATCAGACACTTTGCTAACAAATGTCCCTATCCTAAGAAAGAGGAAAGTGACGATGAAATAACTTTCAAAGATCATAAGAAGAGAAAAACCAAAGATAAAAGGAATTTCTACAAGAAGAAGAAAACTTTCTTTACCCAAGAAGACAATAGCTCATCTGAAGAAAGTGAAGAAGAGGAGTCACAACTTCTATTTATGGGAATGAAAAATCAAGATGATAATCATTCGGAATATGAAGAAAAAGTGAACCTTGAAGAAGAATTTATCTGTGCAATTGAAGAACTAAGAAAATCTAAAAAGAAAAACAAGTTACTTAGGGAACAACTTCTAAAGTTTGAAGAAGTTATAAATGAAGAGAAAATGAGGTTTCCAAAACCATTAGTGATTCAGAACAATTGATTATTGAATTAAAAACCCAACTCCAAGAAACCAAAAGAAAAGAAAAAATATTGAATAAGGAACTCAATGAAAAACAACAAACATGTAAGATAATGGAAGATGAAATAATTCAACTAAAAATGAAACTAGAAAAAGAAGACATTCAATTTAAGTTTGAAAACAGCTCAAAAATTCTGATCAACATTCTTAGCAGTCAGAGATCATCAAATGATAAGATAGGACTAGAATATGATCCCTCTACAGAACAAAAGAATGACAAGCAACCAATCAGTTATGTAGATGCTCTTAAGAACTCCATAAGAAGAGAAGAAAATAAGGCAAGGACAATACCATTGAAGATTGTCCCAAATAAACAAAAATCTGCACTCCCTACTAAAGAAAAAGATGACAAAAAGAATAGAATTATCGGAAGGAATCCCTCTAACAAAAATCAATATATTTTCCTTGGATATTGTTATTCCTGCAATAATTTTGGACATAAAGCAGTACATTGTAAAGCTTATAGAAAGTACAATCCAAGAAATGTTCAAAGATGTGAAAACAATAAGAATAATGCAAAAAGAAGAAATCATAACTCATTCTCTCCCTTACAAGACTTCAATATTGAATGCCAAAAATGCAACAATTATGGTAATAAGGCTAGTGAATGTAGATTGCCAAAGTATTCCATGAAGGCAAGTATCCCCAACATTAAAGAAAATTATAAGAAGATATGGAGAAGAAAAACTAAAGTACAAAGGAAGAAAAATGATGAAGATATTGCACCTGAAATTAATAAAATTGACAATAGGGGAATGATGGGTGAAGTGTCTGATAAGGTATATGGAAATCAAAGTTATGCATATAAAGTGGATCAAGCTCAAGAAAAGAAAACTCCTAAAGAAAAATGTGACACAATTACAAAACTTGATAATGTCCTGCAAATAAATTATCCATTACCCAACAAATGGAAAATACAAAAAGGAAATTCTCAAGAAAAAAGATAAAGAAGTTTTTGTTGCACAAAACAGTGATGATGATGATGAACTTTCAATAGGGGATCAACCAAAAGAATTAAGCGATGATGATCTTGGAAATTTTCAAACACTATTTTGATGATCTTCTAAAAACTCTTCCTCAACAAAAATATAAACAAAAGAAAGGAAGAAGGAATTAGGGAAGACTTAAGATTGTTCTTGTTGATACCCCTATGAGTATTGAAGCACAGAAGAATGAAGAGGCTCAATAGATAACTAGCATCATTGAAAGAAGCATGGATTGATGAAGGTTTTCACCTGCCAAGGAACAGTGTTGGTTATGTATTCTCTCAGTGAAGTTATGTGAATGGTTTCTGAGACAGATTTGTCATGGTACATGGCTAGTACATATGTGAGCTCCATTGATATATCTTATGATAGAGGCATATCATGTGTGATATGACACTTGTTTAAGACACATTGTTGATACATTAATAGAGGCACTTGTTGATGATCCTGATATATGCTTGGTTCACTTTTGGCACATATTCTTGACATATATTTTTCTTCATGGTTGATGCATGAGATAATATGTATGATTGGCATACACTTGATGTATGGTGTAGCATGAGTTTAGATGGTTGATGCATGGACAGGTCCAAGGATCGTTATAGGAAGAGAAGTTCATTCTTGAGCAGATGATCTATGTTCGAGTTGAGCAGTAGTATATTGAAGCAAAAGCATATTGCAGTGGTAGCATATTGTTCATCTTGCAGAGAAGATAGAGGGAGACATACCCACAAGGGGAGTTATGTTTTTTCCGATGATTGGTTGCAGCAATGTGATTATAGGCGGAGAGATGCCACCAACGTTGCCTCGGAGTGATATCCCTTATCCAAAGGGGGAGAGATTCATAGACAAGGGGAGCATCACCTTAGGGGGAGTGTCACCCTAAAGGGAGCAAGGAAACATCTATTTTGTCATTGTTGTCAAAGGGGCAGAATGATCAGTAAAATCCAGTTAAGATTGAAAAAGGGGTTTTACTTTGTTGCCATCAATGTGAAAGGGGGAGAATGTTAGACATGGTGTTATGGTGTTGGCATTGATGTCAAAGAAAGCCAATATGATCAATGATAGGCATGGTATTATAGTGTTGGCATTGATGTCAAGAAGATCAATATAGTATCGTCATTATATGTCTTTGAGATCCTAAATCTCAGGAGAGATAGCGTAGTAGGTTGTGTAGAAGACAGAGCGCGAGGTGCAGAGGAATCCAGTATAAACCCAAATCTCAGGAGGAGTTAACGCGTTCAAGTGAAGCGAAAACAGAGTTCTACCGGTAGAGAAATCATGTGCAAAATACTTCAAGTGATCGTGACCGTTGATTAGGGATAGGAATGAATTTTGGGATCATTCACAGTCATCGAATCACTGGTGGAAACAAGATTAAATCTCAACCATTAGATAAAATTAATCAATCATCAATCGTTGATTGGATCCAAGAAGGAGAAGCTTCAAAACTCCGGAACTTCGCCACTTCGACATTTATTGGAGACAAGGAAAAGGAAATGAAATCGTGAAATCGCAAAGTCATGAAATCCTGCCAGTCGTCTGATATGATAGGAAGATCTAAATAACATAGATCATGGGATCTAATCAATGATCTAGAAGGTGACATGTGGCAACCACTCAGCCAATGTCACGTCAACAGATACATGTTAGCATGGACACGAGGAATTCAGTCCATTGGGAGTGTTAAAAAAATAGCCAGAATCTCGTCAACCATCAAATCTAGGAGAATGAAATCTAACCATTCGATGGCGTACTTTTTAGCAAAGCACCATATAAATCGAACAACATTCCACATTATATTCAAAAAAATTAGAAAGATCTTTTAAATATCAAACAAGTAATAAAATGAAAGCAAAAAATCCTAACAATCAATTTAATATATTAAACTGTAATTTTTAGAAAAGCACCATATAAATCAAACAACATTCCACATTATATTCAAAAAAATTTAAATTATCTTTTAAATATCATTGACAAGATACCATATTAATGGACTATTTTCTACATAATTATAATTCAGTATTATTATAGCCACGCATGGCTCGCGGATCTTTTCCATATGCTTGAAAGCGTATAATTTCTTCACTTCTGCACTTACTTGGATCCCAGGTAATGAAAAGCAAATCCGAATCTGGGAAGACTCCATCATGGGGGACCCCCCACTCGACTCTATCCCTAGCACTGCTCTCCTTAAAGCCTTCCTTAAATATCAAAATGTTAGCACCTTGTGGGATATTTCCCTCTGGCAAAGAGACGGATCCAAAGATTGGGCGAGGTGGGTTCTTCCTGACTGTCCCCCCCAACTGACCCACGAAAAAGAACTTTTTCTCTCACTGCTGCAAGGGAAACCACCGATCTCCAAAAGACTCAAGGACACTCAACGCTGGGGAAGCCTGTCAGGTAACTACTCTGTGGCAGCAGACTGCAAAATCCTCACCGTTGTTCCCCACGTTCCCGGAAACTCGGCAGTCTGGAAAGGGATTTGGCAAGTCAAAAGCCTACCTAAAGTTGACTTTTTCATTTGGACTTTAGCCCATAATAGTATCCTGACTGGCAACAACCTCTGAAGAAAAGGTTGGGAAGGCCCCTCACGATGCCCTCTCTGTTGCTCCCACGAGGAATCAGCTGAACATCTGCTTCTCAACTGCCCCTTTGCAAAAGTAGTTTGGAATTTAGCTATGTCTGGGTGGGCCCCTGCTATTCAAATTCCCCCAGACATCCCCTCTCTGCTAAGCAATTGGGCCTCCCTTTATCCCTTCTCTCTCAAATTCAAAGATCAACTTAAGTGTTGTCAGTTGACTCTTCCTAAATTTATTTTATGGAAAAATTGGCTTGAACGAAATGCCCGTATTTTCATAAGCAAGTCCTCCACCCCTATCCATGTTGATGTCAAAATTAAAGCTCTCTTGGGAGACTACCTCTCTTTCCTTTGGTCTATCTCCAACACCCGCCCTCTCTACCCCCTTGAAGAAGCTTGGATTCACAGCCTCTCTCCAGATCTAAAAACCCCTCCCCCTATCCCAAAGCAAGTATATGAGCCATGGGAATTGTGTTTGGAGAAAGGGGATTTCATAGAATGGCAACGTTCTCAACATAAACACATCATTTTCTTTGATGGATCTTCGAAAGGAAATCCAGGGGAGGCAGGAAGGGGAGGGGTGCTCTATGGCCCCACTGAAGTCCAAGAATGGGATTTTTCTTGGGGGCTAGGGGAAGACACCAACAACATGGCAAAAGCTTTGGGTCTATGGCAAGGCCTCAACCAAGCCCGAGAGCACGGCATCAATGAAATCACGGTGATAGGAGATTCTCGGCTTCTAATCCAAGCCTTGGTAACTAATTCATTGCCAAGCCAAATGAAAATTCGGCAAATACTCAAGAAAATTCAGAGACTCACTAAATCCTTCTGAAAGATCGATTTTTTCCATATCCTTCGACACTTAAATGGAGAAGTGGATAAGGCAGCAAAAGCCACCACCACCTTGGGCAAGGGATTTCTCTCACTCAATGGAACCATGCTCTTCTCACCAATTCCTTAACAAGTTGAGGGGGGCGACTCAAAGGTGGTCACGTCATCAAGCCCAAAGGCAGCAAGACGTCACACCTATCCACTCGTCGGCCCGTGGCATCACCTCAACTACTTATGAACTTCATGCAAGAAGGTACTTCCCTCTCCATCTCTCGTCACTCTGCGTATACCTGACTGAGGCTGCCATTATGCCCAACAGGCAACTCGGTACTGCGCCTATGTCTCTCCCTAAGGGAATTCGTGCAAGATCTCCTCTCTGAATTATGGAATGTCACGCTCGCTTTGGTTTTGGAGGTAATCTAGGGGCTGCATCCGAATCCTCTCCCTACAATATAACAAACTCTTCTCTAGGCGGTCGCCTGCAAAGCTCGACTCCCTTTGCATGGTATCTAGCCCTTCAAGCACCGACGGATTTATCATTGGCTCCCAGCATGGCTTCTAGCTCCAAATCTGTTGCTCCCCCCAACCCTCCCCCTTCGCTGGAACTGGAAATTCGTGAGTTGAAAAGGAAATTAAGCGCGCAAAGAAGATTTTTGCTTCAGCTGGACGGGGAAGGTGGCAGAAGGCTCGACATGTTTGAGGAAGATCTCAACCAAATCAGAGAGGAAGCTTTGGAATCACTTACGCAGTCTGTGCAGTTGGTTAGCGACCGTATAGAGGACTTAGAAGCCAGGATGGAAAGGTTGGAGCTGCAAGTCGCCAGGATGACCCCTAAGCAAGATGCAGGGGTGAAGGCCATGTCGAGTGTGGATCCCCCAATTTCCGAGCCACAAGCATAATATTGGTTCTTGTTCTTTTCTAGATTCCTGTTCAGTTATTGTTATCACTGAAGAAACGTTGTTTGTTGGCTTTAAGCTCCACAGTAGTTATTTTTTGGAACCTAAGTCAGAATAGGCATTTTTTGGCTATGTTATATGACGCCTATATATGTAATTTTGGATATTATGCACAGGATGAATGCCTGAACTATGTAGATGTTCCTACAATGGTCATACCACTGCTTATTTAATACAAATCTCTTGTTCTTGTGAAAAAAATAAATCAGTATTATTATAATACACCATATAGATGTGCTCTAGACACAAATTATCTCATTTTTCATGTATGTTCATTTTCTATTTCTAGTGATGACCTTTGATATAATTGCATCCCATAAATTCATGAGGGAAGAGAACACAGGGCCACCTATAAAAAAAATATGGTGCAAAATTTAAATCAGCAATATTATGCCATTTATTTTACACAATTCCATATTAGTGTGTTAGTTTATAGACATTCTTTCCGGCGTGGGCTTATCATCATATCAAAAGACTCACCCAAATTAAGTCAACACATCCCTCTCTTTGTGCATATCTTATGATCAAACCTAACAAAGGAATGGTATACAACATATTAGTTTGAAAGTACAAG
>SNQJ01S0059951.1:85137-95445 GCA_010110895.2 Picea sitchensis | reverse complement strand
AAGTAGTTGATGAGTTGGCACATACATGAGGTGTATAGTTGATGATGTTGGTACATATTGATGAGTCGTAGTTGATGAGTAGTTGACAAACATGATTGGTACATATTGATGAATCATAGTTGATGAGTAGTTGACACGCATGAGTGGTACATACTTGGTACATGGTTGGATGCACTTATTTATGGTACAGGTTGGTGCATGGTTGATGCACTTGTTTATGGTACAGGTTGATTACAAGTTGATGCATGGTTGATGCATGGTTTAGATTTATTGGTAAAAGTCTACAATGGTATATCTCACAGTGATAGTGTGACAGTGGTTCCATCATTCTACTTTTACTTCAAGGCGGTTGGACGAGGCAAGGACAGGTGGTTGTAGCCACCTTCTGGTTGTAGCCAGAGAACATAGGTGGTTGTAGCCTCCTTCTGGTTATAGCCAGAGAATTGGGGAGTTGGAGCTTCCTTCAGGTTGTAGCCTAAGAAACTAGGGGGTTGGAGCCTCCTTTCAGTTGTAGCTGAAAAACAAAGGAAGTCGGTGCTTCCAATGAATGTAATTCTTCAAGACATATAAGAAAAAGCGTTTTGTGGTTTTCTCCCGATTTGGGTTTCCACGTAAAACACTGGTGTATTGTGTATGTGTATGATTGTTCATTTGTTCATTGATTATTTACTCTGCATTTATTGGATGATAATGTTTCATTGATATAACACTTGGATTATATGGTTAAAAAGGATTAAATTGTTCTATCATTGATTCACCCCCCCTCTCAGTAATCCAACAGCTGGGACACAGATCTGTGATTTTAACACTCAATAGAGCACTTAACAGTTATCATTCACCAATATCTAGTTTGTATTTACATCACAATCAGATCCTACTCTCAGCACTGATAAACCCTAAACTACAGAGCATCACAGTATTCATCCATATCTAAGACATTTAAGCACTAAGCATATGCATATAGGTTAGATCTAACATCCATCCATATTATTAAGCACAAAGCATCAACAGATCTATCTATCATTCACCTATATCAAAGTACTAAGCAAGTAAACATATAAACACATCAATACATCGCACAAAGCATAGAAACACAACATGTACGTGGTTCACCTCCACCCTGGGGCTACGTCCACCAACTCTTCTCTTATTTATTATCTTTGGTCAAGCTCTTTACAGGCACATAGCATCCAAATCCTACTTCGCATGAGACAGGAGATCTGCGCGCACTCCGCCAGATCCTCCTTCTTCGAGCTAGGGTACAGCACCAAGCCTTCACACAATCTCTTACAATTACTTGCACTTAGCCTTGCAAGCCTCACACAGTATGCACAAAACACTTAGCACCTCTTTACAATTGAATCCTCATTACATCCCCTAGCTTCCTATATATATATATATTACAAAATCGGGCCTAAACAGGGGTAAACCCATGGGCCAACATTCCCATACCCATTACATAAGCCCAAAACTCAAAAATCCCTAAAAAGGGGTTGAGATTCCGTGATCTCCACTTCGTCTTGTGCTCTGCCTTGGACATCCTGTCGAAGTCTCAAAAATAGGTCAAACGTGACCAAGGGTCCACAAAACTTGGTCAAGGGCCAACAAGAACATTGGTGAATATCTTAATAGAGTAGATGAGGTAGTTAACTCAATCAAAGCAGTTGGAGAAGAACTTAAAAACAAACCCATTATACAAAATATCTTAAGATCATTACCTATGAGGTATGATACCAAGATTTCTACAATTGAAGACAGATCGGACCTTGAAAAACTCACAGTAGATGAGCTCCATGGAATTATTACAACATATGAGATGAGGGTGGAATAGGAAAAACCATCAAAAGGAGAAACAAACTTTAAGGCTTCTAAAGCAAAGAAGAAACAAGAACAGATGTCTAATGAATATCCATCAGACATATCATATGTAGAAGAGGCCAACTTTATAAGGAAACTCCAAAAAAGATCTGGAAAATATAAAGGAAAGTTACCCTTCAAATGTTTCAACTGTGGCAGAATCAAACACTTTGCTAACAAATATCCCTATCCTAAGCAAGAGGAAAGTGACGATGAAAGAAATTTCAAAGATCGTAAGAAGAGAAAAAACAAAGATAAAAGGAATTTCTACAAGAAGAAGAAAACTTTATTTACCCAAGAAGATAGTAGTTCATCTGAAGAAAGTGAAGAAGAGGAGCCAGAGCTTCTATTTATGGGAATGAAAACTCAAGATGATAGTCATTCGGAATATGAAGAAAAAGTGGACTTTGAGGAAGAATTTATCTGTGCAATTGAAGAACTAAGAAAATCTAAAAAGCAAAACAAGTTACTTAGGGAACAACTTCTAAAGTTTGAAGAAGTTATAAAATCAAGAGAAAATAAGGTTTCCAAAACCATTAGTGATTCAGAACAATTGATTATTTAGTTAAAAACCCAACTCCAAGAAACCAAAAGAAAATAAGAAATATTGAATAAGGAACTCAATGAAAAACGACAAACGTGTAAGATATTGGAAGATGAAACAATTCAACTAAAAATGAAACTAGAAAAAGAGACATTCAATCTAAGTTTGAAAACAACTCAAAAATTATGAACAACATTCTTAGCAATGAAAGATCATCAAATGATAAGACAGGACTAGAATATGATCCCTCTACAAAACAAAAGAATGACAAACAACCAATCAGCTATGCAGATGCTCTTAAGAACTCCATAAGAAGAGAAGAAAATAAGGCAAGGACAATAGCATTGAAGGCTGTCCCAAATAAACAAAAATCCGCACTCCCTACTAAAGAAAAAGATGACAAAAAGAATAGAATCATCAGAAGGTTGTCCTCTAACATAAATCAATATATTTTCCTTTGACATTGTTATTCCTGCAATAATTTTGGACATAAAGCAGTACATTGTAAAGCTTATAGAAAGTACAATCCAATAAATGTTCAAACATATGAAAACAATAAGAATAATGCAGAAAGAAGAAATCATAACTCATTCTCTCCCTTACAAGACTTCAATATTGAATGCCAAAAATGCAACAATTATGGTCATAAGGCTAGTGAATGTAGGTTGTCAAAGTATTCCATGAAGACAAGTATCCCCAACATTAAAGAAAATTATAAGAAGATATGGAAAAGAAAAACTAAAGTACAAAGGAAGAAAAATGATGAAGATATTGCACCTGAAATTAATAAAATTGACAATAGGAGAATGATGGGTGAAGTGTTTGATAAGGTATATGGAAATCAAATTTATTCATATAAAGTGGATCAAGCTCAAGAAAAGAAAACTCCTAAAGAAAAAGGTGACACGATTACAAAACTTGATAATGTCCTGCAAATAAATTATCCATTACCCAACAAATGGAAAATGCAAAAAGAAAATTCTCAAGAAAAAGATAAAGAAGCTTTTGTTGCACAAAACAATGATGATGATGATGATGATGATGAACTTTCAATAGGAGATCAGCCAAAAGAATTAAGCGATGATGATCTTGGAAATTTTCAAACACTATTTTGATGATCTACTAAAAACTTCTCCTCAACAAAAATATAAACAAAAGAAAGGAAGAAGGAATTAGGGAAGACTTAAGATTGTTCATGTTGATACCCCTATGAGTATTGAAGCACAGAGGAATGAAGAGGCTCAATAGATAACTAACATCATTGAAAGAAACATGGTTTGATGAAGGTTTTCACCTGTCAAGGAACAATGTTGGTTATGTATTCTCTCAGTGAAGTTATGTGAATGGTTTCTGAGGCAGATCTGTCATGGTACATGGTTGGTACATATGTGAGCTCCATTGATATATCTTATGATAGAGGCATATCATGTGTGATATGACACTTGTTTAAGACACATTGTTGGTACATTAATAGAGGCACTTGTTGATGATCCTAATATATGTTTGGTTCACTTTTGGCAAATATTCTTGATATATCTTTTGCTTCATGGTTGATGTATGAGATAATATGTATGATTGGCATGCACTTGATGTATGGTGTAGCATGAGTTTAGATGGTTGATGCATGGACAGGTCCAAGGATCGTTATAGGAAGAAAAGATCATTCTTGAGCAGTTGATCTATGTTCCAGTTGAGCAGTAGTATATTGAAGCAAAAGCATATTGCAATGGTAGCATATTGTTCATCTTGCAGAGAAGATAGAGGGAGACATACCCACAGGGGGAGTTATTCTTCTTCCCATGATTGGTTGCAACAGTGTGATTCCAAGCGAAGAAATGCCACCAACATTGCCTCATAGTGATATCCCCTGTCCAAAGGGGGAGAGATTCATAGACAAGGGGAGCATCACCTCAGGGGGAGTGTCACCCTAAAGGGAGCAAGGAAACATCTATTTTGTCATTGTTGTCAAAGGGGGAGAATGATCAGTAAAATCTAGTTAAGATTGAAAAAGGGGTTTTACTTTGTTATTAGCAATGCCAAAGGGGGAGAATGTTGGACATGGTGTTATGGTGTTGGCATTGATGTCAAAGAAAGCCAGTATGATCAATGACGGACATGGTATTATAGTGTTGGCATTGATGTGAAGAAGATCAATATAGTATTGTCGTTATATGTCTTTGAGATCATAAAGCTCAGGAGAGATAACGTAGTAGGTTGCGTAGAAGACAGAGCGCGAGGTGCAAAGGAATTTGTTATAAACCCAAAGCTTAGGAGGAGTTAACGCATTCAAGTGAAGCCGAAACAGAGTTCTGCAGGTAGAGAAATACTGTGCAAAAGACTTCAAGTGATCATGACCGTTGATTAGGGATAGGAATGAAGTTCGGGATCATTCACAGTGATCAGATCACTGGTGGAAACAAGATTAAATCTCAACCATTAGATCAAATTAATCGACCATCAGTCATTGATCAGATCCAAGAAGGAGAAGCTTCGAAACTCCGAAACTTTGCCACTTCGACATTTATTGGAGACAAGGAAAAGGAAATGAAATCGTGAAATCACAAAGTTGCAAAATCCCGCCAGTTGTCCGATCCGATAGGAAGATCTAAATAACATAGATCATGAGATCTAATCAACAATCTAGAAGGTGACACGTGGCAAGCACTCAGCCAATGCCACATCAACAGATACATGTTAGCATGGACACGAGGGATTCAGTCCATTGGAAGTGTTAAAAGAATAGCCAGAATCTCGTCAGTCGTCAGATGTAGGAGAATGAAATCTAAGCGTTCAATAGCGTACTTTTTAGCAAAGCACCATATAAATCAAACATTCCACATTCTATTCAAAAAATTTAGAAAAATCTTTTAAATATCAAACAAGTAATAAAATGAAAGCAAAAAAGCCTAACAATCAATTTAATAAATTAAACTGTAATTTTTAGAAAAGCACCATATAAATCAAACATTCCACATTATATTCAAAAAATTTAAAATGATCTTTTAA
This sequence comes from Picea sitchensis, assembly GCA_010110895.2. Lineage (NCBI taxonomy): Eukaryota > Viridiplantae > Streptophyta > Pinopsida > Pinales > Pinaceae > Picea > Picea sitchensis. Next base: position 90,038 of record SNQJ01S0059951.1, on the reverse strand, counting down.
ATACCATAGACAAGATACCATATTAATGGACTATTTTCTGCATAATTATAATTCAGTATTATTATAAAACACCATATAGATGTGCTCTAGACACAAATTATCTCATTTTTCATGTATGTTCATTTTCTATTTCTAGTGATGACCTTTGATATAATTGCATCCCATAAATTCATGAGAGCAGAGAACACAAGGCCACCTATAGAAAATATAGTGCAAAATTTACATCAGCAATATTATGCCATTTATTTTACACAATTCCATATTAGTGTGTTAGTTTATAGACATTCTTTCGGGCGTGGGCTTATCATCATATCAAAAGACTCACCCAAATTAAGTCAACACATCCCTCTCTTTGTGCATATCTTATGATCAAACCTAACAAAGGAATGGTATACAACATATTAGTTTGAAAGTACAAGCATATTCACTGTTTAGTTTAACTAGCATCACCAGTAATCTCCACAAGAACACAATCCATCCTTAAAATGATGGAATCGGTTGGAATCTCTCACAATAATTTCTCGCCCAACAATCTTGGAGATGAACTTCGTGGCATTGTGGCAGTCACTACACACACGAAGGTTCTTCATTATATGGATGGGTTTTCCTGGGCTTGTATTGATGATCCCAAAACTAATGGCTAGCTTCTCACTATGACTGCATAGAATGTTTTCCTTAGCATCTTCCTCCACATCCTGCAGCACAAGATTTGTGTTCGGCACATAACCTGCCTTCTTCATTTGCCCATACAAGGTTTCCAACATTGCATAAATTTTTTCAGATTGAGAATGGGTTCTGTCTCCCATGAGGAATGTATGAACCTCTCTATGTACCGCAACAACACTGCCTCCTGGTTGTTTCTTCACTCCCCTCTCTCTCATCATTGTCCTCAGCTTTACAACATCCTCCCACCTGCATGCCTCAGCATATATGTTTGACAACAATACATAATATCCAGCATGGTTTGGTTCTAATTTAAAAAGGTGTTCTGCTGCTTGTTCTCCAAGCTCAATATTGTGGTGAATTCTGCAGGCCCCGAGCAAGGCTCCCCACACATCTGGACCAGGCTCTAATGACATTTTTTTGATAATGTCATGTGCTTCATCTAGATGTCCTGCACGTCCAAGAAGGTCAACCAAACATGCATAATGCTCCATCTCAGGTGCAAGGCCATAATCCGATTTCATGCACTGAAAGTATTGCCATCCCTGGTCAACTAACCCTGCATGAGAACAGGCAGTCAAAATAGCAGTGAAGGTGATGTGATCAGGCTTTGTGCCTATCTGTTGCATTCGGGAAAAAAGAGCAAGAGCATCCTCACCATGTCCATGAATTCCATACGCCAGTATCATTGCATTCCATGACACAACATTTTGTTGGGGCATTCTTTCAAACAATTTATGGGCTATGTTAACATTCCCACATTTGGCATACATGTCCAAAAGCCCAGTACCCATAACAACATCAGATTCAAATCCACTTCTTATTGCATAACCATGAATCTGCTTACCTTCTTCAAAAGCCAATAAATGGGTACATGCAGGCAAAACACTAACCACAGCAACTGAATCAGGTTTTATTCCCTGGACTTGCATTTCATTGAAGTATGCCAATGCTTCATGGGGATGGCCATTCTGAGAATAACCAGCAATTATAGCAGTCCATGACACAAGATTTTGTTCAGGCATTCTTTCAAACAGTTTGTGGGCAATGTTAACTTTCCCACATTTGGTATACATGTTTACAAGCCCATTTCCCACAACAACGTCAGATTCAAATCCACTTCTTATTGCATAACTGTGTATCTGTTTTCCTTGTTCCAGAGCCAATAAATGGGCACAAGCAGGCAAAACACTAACTATGGTGATTGAGTCGGGTTTTATTCCCTGGACTTGCATTTTGTTGAAGATTGTCAAGGCTTCACTGGGATGGCCATTCTGGGAGTAACCAGCAATTATGGCAGTCCATGACACAAGATTTTGTTTAGGCATTCTTTCAAACAGTTTGTGGGCTATGTTAACATTCCCACATTTGGTATACATGTTAACAAACCCATTCACCACAACAACATCAGATTCAAATCCACTCCTTATTGCATAACCGTGGATCTGCTTCCCTTGTTCCAGAGCCGATAAATCAGCACACGCAGGCAGAACACTAACTATAGTGATTGAGTTGGGTTTTACACCCTGGACTTGCATTTCATTGAAAAATGCCAAGGCTTTATGAGGTTGGCTATTCTGGGAGTAACCAGCAATCATTGCAGTCCATGACACAACATTTTGGTCAGGCATTCTTTCAAACACTTGACGTGCATTCTCTAAACTCCCACACCTCGCATACATTGAGGCCAGCGCAGTACCTACATAAACATCCGACTCAAACCCCCTTGCCAGGATATGTTCGTGAATCTTCCTGCCTGCTTGGAGATCTGATAGGTTGCCGCATGCTTTAATTACAGAAACAAGTACCAACTTGTCGGGATTTATGCCTGCGTGTTGCATTTGAAAATACATTCTCAGCGCTTTGTCCCAGGAGCTGTTTTCTACGCAACCTCTGATCGTCTCATTCCATTTGAAAGCATTGTTCCGATTGTGTTTGTGTAAACCCGTTTGTGTGACTTGGTTTTGGTTGCCATATGCGTTGGCACATGCCGAAACTGGTCTGGTTTTTGTCACTTTATTCCTACACCGCTGTTTAACTGCTGCGGCAACAACAATGGAGGTGGGAATAGGACGAGGGCGATAAAAATAAAAATAGAGATGATAAGATTGCTTATGCCTGTGATGGCAGGAATTTTGATTAGGAGATGGACAGGGGTACAGATATGCAGAAGATTGTAGGAAAAATAACGACATATCCATCCTACACAATGTGTAGACAAGGCAGGGGAGACAAGGACTACCATAATATCCTCATTGTTCACAATAATTTCGATTCCGGAGACACAGAATCACAGGTCTCTTCTAGTTTATAATCTCTGAACATTCCAAACGACTCTGCGAATGGCCGGGGGTAAAGAATCACCAGATGTTTTGGTTAACCCTTTGAAAAACCATGACTGGGATGAGCGATATCAGTCGTTCAGTGTGAAGGAAAGGTCACGATCCGTGAAAGGATTTGACCTCGCTATGGTAAATACGCTCGCAAGGCTCCTTGAGATGCTACCACCTTGCCGAAGCAAGAGTGGAACCCCTGCTGTTAGGAAACAATTTGGCCAGGCTTATTTGAGAAACTGTTATCTTGATAAAGTGAGAGTGGAATCTGAAGTGGAAAAACTTAGAATAGGTTGTATTATGCAAAATTAAGAGCATACTTTTGCATGAGATGGGAGCTGCAAAGAGGTAGCTATGTCAATATTTGATTGAGACAAGAATAGTCATTTTGGAATGGCCGTTTCAAGTTAGTGCGCAATTAGAGCTATTTCAAGTTAGCTTACAATTGCACTTTAATGTGGTGCTAATCACTATAATCTAAGAATAATCTAAGTGTGCTATGTGAACTCTAGAACATGCATGTTGTTTTTAGTTTCATCTCGAAGATGGATTCCAGCTATGGAGGGGGATCCCACCCCCCTCCAGATTATGAGGCACTCGCTTTCAGGGTTATGGTTTCTTCCTTGGGAAATAATCAAGATCTCAATCATCTTGCTTCATCAAGAAAGTAGAGAATATCCCAGAGGTTATGTTGTCTCTCTCTACTTCAAGGCATGCGGCATTAGCCTTGGTAAAAAGAGGCCTCATTGGACAATTTACAGGCGTTTGGCCTTCCCTTTGGGCCTTGACAATCTCGCTGCAAAAAAATTGGAAGGTTTTGATTGAAGGGACAAAGAACAATTACTTTTATGGAAGGAGATATTATGCCTTCCTATTTGAAATTAAGGAGGACGGAGACTTAATCTTAAGAAATGGACTATACTTCTTTGGCTCTCAAGGAATGTTCTTGAATTGTTGGACACCATACTTTCACCTTGAGCATGACGTCCCATCGACAATTCTAGTGTGGGTTTGCCTCCCTCATTGGAGCGATAAAACACTTAGAAGTATTGGGAGCTCTTGGCTGATACATAGACAAGGTGGAGCCAAAGGAGAGTATCTTTGATTGTGCATGAATATGTGTAAAAGTATATTTGGAAAAAGGCCTTCCAAAATCTATCCTTCTAACCCTTGACAATTACTAGCATGAACAACCCTTACATTGCAAGAAGATTTCGTTTAAATGCAAAACCTACCAAGAATATGGGCACTTAACTAGGGATTGTAAGAAAAATAACTAGATCTCTCAACACGCACCCAACAAAGAGGAACATTGGCAAATGGTCAAGAGGAAAATGGGGTTGAATATCAATTCACAGGTTAAATCTCAAGATTTAGTGTTAGGCTCTTCAACTCCCTTTGGGTTAAAGAATCCTTGGACTTAGCCTATAGTTAAAGGAAACCCCCCAAGTCCATATTCGGAACACCCAATTGTTGAGCCATGAAAGGGGTGGGAGCCAACTATTGCACCCAAATAGATTTGAAATCCTATCTCAAGTTAAGTGAATCCCCTTTACAAAAACTCTAGAAAATCCCTATTCGGCACCAGGTGTAGCAGCCATAGCAACAATGGATCTGCCTCTAGTGCAAATAACAAAGATACCCTCTTTAGAAGATTAATATAGGGTATTAGACAGATTATAAGAGATTGATAATATCCTAGATCAGTAGTTAATTGCACTTATGGAACTATAGAGGACTTAATAGCATAAATAAAGAAGAAGATCTAAGGGATCTAATTAGAATAGAATGACCTGTCATCCTCATATTCTAGGAGACCAAAATGTGTTAGAATATATAAGATGGTGTGCTCGTTTTACCACGACGATACCCTCGTCTCCCAACCACAGGCCGAAGCCTCCCTCC
>SNQJ01S0059951.1:69269-85087 GCA_010110895.2 Picea sitchensis | reverse complement strand
GTTTGACAACAATACATAATATCCAGCATGGTTTGGTTCTAATTTAAAAAGGTGTTCTGCTGCTTGTTCTCCAAGCTCAATATTGTGGTGAATTCTGCAGGCCCCGAGCAAGGCTCCCCACACATCTGGACCAGGCTCTAATGGCATCTTTTTGATAATGTCATGTGCTTCATCTAGATGTCCTGCACGCCCAAGAAGGTCAACCAAGCATGCATAATGCTCCAGCTCAGGTGCAAGGCCATAATCCGACTTCATGCACTGAAAGTATTGCCAGCCCTGGTTAACTAACCCTGCATGAGAACAGGCAGTCAAAATAGCAGTGAAGGTGATGTGATCAGGCTTTGTGCCTATCTGTTGCATTTGGGAAAAAAGAGCAAGAGCATCCTCACCATGTCCATGAATTCCATACGCCAGTATCATTGCATTCCATGACACAACATTTTGTTTGGGCATTCTTTCAAACAATTTATGGGCTATGTTAACATTCCCACATTTGGCATACATGTCCACAAGCCCAGTGCCCACAACAACATCAGATTCAAATCCACTTCTTATTGCATAACCATGAATCTGCTTACCTTCTTCAAAAGCCAATAAATGGGTACATGCAGGCAAAACACTAACCACAGAAACTGAATCAGGTTTTATTCCCTGGACTTGCATTTCATTGAAGTATGTCAATGCTTCATGGGGATGGCCATTCTGGGAATAACCAGCAATTATCGCAGTCCATGACACAAGATTTTGTTCAGGCATTCTTTCAAACAGTTTGTGGGCAATGTTAACTTTCCCACATTTGGTATACATGTTTACAAGCCCATTGCCAACAACAACGTCAGATTCAAATCCACTTCTTATTGCATAACTGTGTATCTGTTTTCCTTGTTCCAGAGCCAATAAATGGGCACATGCAGGCAAAACACTAACTATGGTGATTGAGTCAGGTTTTATTCCCTGGACTTGCATTTTGTTGAAGATTGCCAAGGCTTCACTGGGATGGCCATTCTGGGAGTAACCAGCAATTATGGCAGTCCATGACACAAGATTTTGTTTAGGCATTCTTTCAAACAGTTTGTGGGCTATGTTAACATTCCCACATTTGGTATACATGTTTACAAGCCCATTCACCGCAACAACATCAGAGTCAAATCCACTTCTTATTGCATAACCGTGGATCTGCTTCCCTTGTTCCAGAGCCGATAAATCAGCACACGCGGGCAGAACACTAACTATAGTGATTGAGTTGGGTTTTACACCCTGGGCTTGCATTTCATTGAAAAATGCCAAGGCTTTATGAGGTTGGCTATTCTGGGAGTAACCAGCAATCATTGCAGTCCATGACACAACATTTTGGTCAGGCATTCTTTCAAACACTTGACGTGCATTGTCTAAACTCCCGCACCTCGTATACATTGAGGCCAGCGCAGTACCTACATAAACATCCGACTCAAACCCCCTTGCCAGGATATGTTCGTGAATCTTCCTGCCTGCTTGGAGATCTGATAGGTTGCCGCATGCTTTAATTACAGAAACAAGTACCATTTTGTCGGGATTTATGCCTGCCTGTTGCATTTGAAAATACATTCTCAGCGCTTTGTCCCAGGAGCCATTTTCTACGCAACCTCTGATCGTCTCATTCCATTTGAAAGCATTGCTCCGATTGTGTTTGTGTAAACCCGTTTGTGTGACTTGGTTTTGGTTGCCATATGCGTTGGCACATGCCGAAACTGGTCTGGTTTTTTTCACTTTATTCCTACACCGTTGTTTAACTGCTGCGGCAACAACAATGGAGGTGGGAATAGGACGAGGGCGATAAAAATAAAAATAGAGATGATAAGAATGCTTATGCCTGTGATGGCAGGAATTTTGATTAGGAGATGGACAAGGGTACAGATATGCAGAAGATTGTAGGAAAAATAACGACATATCCATCCTACACAATGTGTAGACAAGGCAGGGGAAGACAAGGACTACCATAATATCCTCATTGTTCCCAATAATTTCGATTCCGGAGACACAGAATCACAGGTCTCTTCTAGTTTATAATCTCTGAACACTCCAAACGACTCTGCGAATGGCCGGGGGTAAAGAATCACCGGATGTTTTGGTTAACCCTTTGAAAAAACATAAAGTGAACATCGCTGGGATGAGCGATATCAGTCGTTCAGTGTGAAGGAAAGGTCACGATCCGTGAAAGGATCTGACCTCGCTATGGTAAATACGCTCGCAAGGCTCCTTGAGAAGCTACCACCTTGCCGAAGCGAGAGTAGAACCCCTGCTGTGGGGAAACAATTTGGCCAGGCGTATTTGAGAAACTGTTATCTTGATAAAGTGAGAGTGGAATCTGAAGTGGAAAAACTTAGAATAGGTTGTATTATGCAAAATTAAGAGCATACTTTTTCATGAGATGGGACTGCAAAGAGGTAGTTATGTCAATATTTGGTTGAGACAAGAATAGTCAGTTTGGAATGGCCGTTTCAAGTTAGTGCGCAATTAGAACTATTTCAAGTTAGCTTACAATTGCACTTTAATGTGCTGCTAATCACTATAATCTAAGTGTGCTATGTGAACTCTAGCACATGCATGTTGTTTTTAGTTTGAGCTCGAAGATGGATTCCAGCTATGGAGCGGGATCCCACCCCCCCTCCAGATTATGAGGCACTCGCTTTCAGGGTTATGGTTTCTTCCTTGGGGAAATAATCAAGATCTCAATCGTCTTGCTTTATCAAGAAAGTAGAGAATATCCCAGAGGTTATGTTGTCTCCCTCTACTTCAAGGCATATGGCATTAGCCTTGGTAAAAAGAGGCCTCATTGGACAATTTACAGGCATTTGGCCTTCCCTTTGGGCCTTGACAATCTTGCTGCAGAAAAATTGGAAGGTTTTGATTGAAGGGAAAAAGAACAATTACTTTTATGGAAGGAGATATTATGCCTTCCTATTTGAAATTAAGGAGGACGGAGACTTAATCTTAAGAAATGGACTATACTTCTTTGGCTCTCGAGGAATGTTCTTGAATTGTTGGACACCATACTTTCACCTTGGGCATGACGTCCCTTCGACAATTCTAGTGTGGGTTTGCCTCCCTCATTGGAGCGATAAAACTCTTAGAAGTATTGGGAGCTCTTGGTTGATACATAGACAAGGTGGAGCCAAAGGAGAGTATCTTTGATTATGCATGAATCTGTGTAAAAGTATATTTGAAAAAAGGCCTTCCAAAATCTATCCTTCTAACCCTTGACAATTACTAGCATGAACAACCCTTACATTACAAGAAGATTTCGTTTAAAGGCAAAACCTGCCAAGAATATGGGCACTTAACTAGGGATTGTAAGAAAAATAACTAGATCTCTCAATACGCACCCAACAAAAAGGAACATTGGCAAATGGTCAAGAGGAAAATGGGGTTGAATATCAATTCACAGGCTAAATCTCAAGCTTTAGTGCTAGGCTCTTCAACTCCCTTTGGGTTAAAGAATCCTTGGACTTAGCCTATAGTTAAAGGAAACCCCCCAAGTCCATATTCGGAACACCCAATTGTTGAGCCATGAAAGGGGTGGGAACCAACTATTGCACCCACATAGATTTGAAATCATATCTCAAGTTAAGTGAATTCCCTTTACAAAAACTCTAGAAAATCCCTATTCGGCACCAGGTGTAGCAGCCATAGCAACAATGGATCTGCCTCTAGTGCAAATAACAGAGATACCCTCTTTAGAAGATTAATATAGGGTATTAGACAGATTATAAGAGATTGATAATATCCTTGATCAATAGTTAATTGCACTTATGGAACTATAGAGGACTTAATAGCATAAATAAAGAAGAAGATCTAAGGGATCTAATTAGAATAGAATGACCTGCCATCCTCATATTCTAGGAGACCAAAATGGAGACCTCATAATCATTGAATATTTGCGAGCAATAATGGTGCCTTTGTGAAGCATTAGCAGTTAGTTCAAGAGGAGCCTTTAGGGGTTTATGCTCTCTCTAGAACAACTAGGATTTGCATTTGAATTTCACCTACCAAACACAACACTAGATGCTAATTAAGTTTACTCATCATCAATATGGTAAGCATATCAATATTTTTAGCCTATACATGCCTATAGCTTATATGGAAAAAGAGAAATGTTGATCCAAGTGGACATTAGTGGCTGCCCACATATTCCACTGGCTCACAACACATTTTTCCATCTGGGCAGTTTTCTACGGTTTTTTCCAGGTCCTAAAGTTTGGGGTTGTTTTGAGGCCCTAAGCGGTGTTTTTTGGACATTCAGGAGGCTAGTGATTGTAAACTACATTCCTCAGCCACAGCCAAAAGTTGTAATCCTCGAATAGTTCTTTCAAATGAGCTATTGTGCACACCAAACGAAGATCGTATGCAAAAGTAACGCCCTCGGGAAGTTGACGTATCAACTACCCACATCTGGGCCCACAAACCTTTTGGCGTTTCATCTTTCAGGGTTGGGGTTTTGGATGTTTAGGGTTTTCTCATAGATGTTTTATGTTAAAAGGCATTTGCGGCCTCATTGTAATGATCTTCTTGCGAATGCGCATAGTCGTCACATATCTTCTCAGAGATAAGCTACCACCATTCTAGAGAGTTCATTTCACTCGACATTTTTACAATTCCTGCAAATTTCGTTCATTAATAGAAATTGAGTATTATTGTATCTTTGTGTTTCTGTCATATCTCTATGTTTCATTTTGTTCCCTCATAAATTTGAATCAATGGTATCATATTGGTATGCTCTTTATTTGTTTCTCTCTGCATGTCCCCAACAAGGTCATGGTATAAGGCATTGGGACTCGAACTAGTTAAGCCTTTGGAAGACTAACGACCCTAAAAAACGCCCATGGCGGAGGAAAAGAGAGACGAGGGAGCAAGAGATCCTATTAAGATATTGCTCATGGAAGCCCTCGTGCAACAGAGGAACGAGATGATGGATATTTTTTCCCAAATCCTTCGATGACTGTCGACAACAACAAATGTATCTTTGTCAACTTGTGCCTTTGGAGGTGCCACCCCATTCAAGGTATATGTTAATTTTGATATTCCCATATTTGAAGAAAAAATAGATGCAGATGCTTTGGAAAAGCGGTTGAATTTACTAGAAGGTTATTTCTATGTCCATAATTTTTCCAATAGGGAGAAGGTTACCTTTGCACTCCTTAAGGCTATCCCCCATGTCAAACATTGGTGGGAGACCTACTATGAGAAAAACTCCTTAGAAGAGTCTAGAATATTTGAGGTTGAGCCCACTTGGGACTCTTTTATAGATGTCGTCAAGGAACAATATTACCCTATTGGAAACGAAGACGACCAGTACACAAGACGGACCACATTGTGTCAGGATCGGGACCAAACAGTGTCAGAGTTCATAAATACCTTACATGCCTTGTGCACCAAGTTGGGTATCAAAAACTTCGAGCGACATCTAGTCTTAAAATATCATGGGGGCCTCCATAGGTACATCCAAACATAAATGGAGTTTATGGACATCTTGTCACTAGGAGTCGCTTATTAATATGTTGTCAAAATCGAACAGAAATTTAAGCAGCAGAATAAGCAGGAGTTTGGGTCTGCAAAACCACACCAAAAGAAGTATGGTAAAGGCATCCCTAATTCACTGAACAAACAACCTCAATACAAGTAGTCCAATCCATAGGAAAAGAAGGGAAATAGGAAGATGAAGAAGGACATTGGAAAGTGGTGTGAATTCCACAAAATCCCCTGACACAACATCGATGAATGTCGCTTGAAATAGTCATTGGTGGTTGAGCTCAAAGAAAAAGAATCAAAACTTGATTCAGGGTCTAATTCAGACCACAATAAAAGGAAACAGATCATCAATGCAAAACCCATTTCTACCATCACAACCAAAACAATCCAACTAGAAGAACTAGAGGAGCCTGAGAAGGGGGAGTGCCTCTTCCATTCACAAATGTTGGTAAAGGGGACCCCACTGCATTTCATTATTGATAATGAAATCCAAAAGAACCTAATCTCATCAGAGTTCGTCAAGCGGTTGGAGTTTCTTACAACACCACACCTGCAACCAACAATGTCGCATGTCCTATTGCATGAATCCCTTCAAGGATCAGGTATTGTGTGATGTTTCCCCACTAGAAGTCTGTGATGTTCTTTTAGGACAGCCATATATGTGAAAATTTCATGATGTTTATGAGTCTCGGTCCCATAGTGTCATTATTACTCTAGGGGTCATCTTTATAGGGTATCAAAGGTAAATACAAATACTTCCATTTCATTGATCTCAGAAAAATAGTGCCACAAAGTAATCTCTTATACCACAAAATTTATCCTCTTCACGAACCGGTCAAAAGGTGAAAAGAAGGTCATTGCGGCTACCACAACCTTGGTCCAATACCTTTCTATACAACAGAAGCAGGTCAACAAGATTGTAGAAGAGCACAAAAATATTTTTGCTTCACCTATGGGGGTGCCTCTACACTTCCAAGTCAAGCAAAGCTTTAACAAATCCCTTCATAGCTCTATTGTCCACAACCCTTTTCACATGTGCTTGGAGTTCCAGCCATTAGCCCCCATTGATATAACTCTTCATGTTGCATCTTCACCGACGAAGTCCTCCCACACCCAGACCAAGGTAGATCATGCAACCAAATTTGTTGATTAGATTCAGCACCTCCAACAACAAGTTCATGATATCCTTCAACTGGCTAATGCCAAGTACAAGGAGAACAAATTCTTCTGCAAGGCAAGCGGCTCACCAAGGTTGAGATTCAGGAAAATATTTCACATCTCCCATGGTAACTTGACGCATTGGGGACCATTCCTTCCTAAGGGGGGAGAATTGATCCAGGTGAACATCGGCGGCCACCCAACTATTCCACTGGCTCACAACACATTTTTCCATCTTATCGGTTTTCTACAGTTTTTTTCAGGTCTCAAACTTTTGGGGTTGTTTTGAGAATCTAAATGATGTTTTTTTTACATTGGGGGGGTTGGGGGTTAGCACTCTATAAATCTGTTCATATGATAAACAAACGACGAAGGCAACTTTTTCAACCAACTTTGAGACCCGAAACTAGCCTTTCAGATCTAGAGAGGGCTCTCTCAGGAGGCGTGGGATATGACTCTGAAAAGAAGTGGCTAGATTTAACACTTTGATATAATGGGTTCTGGTTATATTGGCACAAGAAAGTAAGAATTGGGATATGGAGTCGATTCGAGGAAATGATAGAGAAAAATGAAACGGTGACTGAACTGAGAGGATAAGGCTAGGCGAGCAACAGTCTTCAGCAAAAAAACGTAATGGGGTGGGGAGAAAAACACAGGAAGTAACTTGGAGCACCGCTGCGGGTGAATTCGGAGTTAGATTTTAGAATAAAATGTTTTGTCTAAGTGGCACGAACAAGGGGCGTTGTGCAACGAGTCCATAGGTTCGATAATTCATTCTGAAATAGACAGAAAAAGATATGACTAAAGATGACAAGAAGCACATATGCAAAGAAATAAAACAAAATACACCTGACTTCTACAACTAGAATCTTTTCATCAAGTTACAAGACCTTTGCATTAAATTTCGGTCAAAATCTCAAATTACATACAATAGTTGTCGTCTACCAATTTTGCCAACCAACCTTGTTTACATGAAAATGATCCCAATATATAGAAAATTCATGTCACCCTTGGCTGCTAGGGTCGAAATACTTCCTCCTGGAATCATGGATCCATTTTCTTTGAAAGAGAACAATAACTTCAACGGATTCACTAAAAATAGAAAACCTGACTTTGCCAAATCATAATCGTAATCGAAATGTTCTTTACAATCATTGATCATGATCAAAATTTGACCATATGGTAGTGATGAGCCATCATGTGCACTGTTTGACACTATGTCACCCTTGCATAGCAAATCTACTACGCAACAGTAACCTACAGCAAAAAACACAGCGGATTGTGTAGCAAACTAGCAAAATAGGCGTTAAATATTACATCGTATCTCATTGATAAAAAACTATTTTTAGAAACTGAGAGAGGTTTTTGTAGATAAGATTGTTATAAAGAAAAAACTCTCTCAGTTTCTTTAAATTCATCTCCATATGTCCTGAATACGTGTCACAAAAAAATGTCTCGAACAGGAAATCATGAAAGCTGAAAAAAAGGGCTCAAATATTCCTTTGAATCTCCCAATCCGTGACACATTTTGAAAATATAAGAGAGGTTTTTATTATTTGGTTTGTCTGCGACAAAAACCTCTCAGGTATTTTCAAAATTCCTCTCCAGTTGGTCAAAAATTGATCTTGAAGTTGACCACTAAACCAGTCATTTTCGCAGTGCGACCTGTAGCCTGTGCGCAGGAAAATCAACTGTGCAATGACATCCTCTGTGTGACAGAATCCACTGCGCGACAACATCCTATGTGCCACAGAATCCACTGCATGACAAAATCCACTGCGCGATGGAAATCCTCTACGTGACAGAATCCACTGCGCGACAGAATCCTTTACGCGACAGCATCCACTGCACGACGAAATCCACTGCGCGACGAAAATCCACTGTGCGACGAAATCCACTGCATGACAGAATCCTTTGTGCAGTGAAGTGCTCTATGGAACGCGCAGTTGCACATGGAAATGGAACAAATAAATGATAAGCTTACTTTTGAAGCTGACCCTTGGAGATGTTAGATGTTTCCAATCATAAAAACAATATGGGTGCTAACATGCATGACTTTGAAAATTGTTGACAAACCTATAACCTTAGCTATGAAAAACATGGTGTTGGTGTTAACAGCTGGCTCCAATGGGCATGTTATCCTCCCTGTGAGGTAGCAAAGAATAGTAGACCAGGTGCCTACCCATTAGGCTTCCCAAACTCAACTTTCCAACTGTAACCTATAACCTGCATCCACTGAAAACCCAAATTTGTATATGCTCCAAATTGAAACCTAAAACTAAGCTGAAAATGAAAACTGCAGATTGCTAAAATAAATGCTTGTAGTACCAAGATTATTCGCACTCCTACCTACTCTAACTGTTGAAAAAGATGTCAATCAAGTGAAATCAAAATGCCAATGCAACCATGCAAGCACTTTATCCACTTTTTGGTTTCTTTGCACATGCTTGCTCCAAAGCCTGTTTACTGATAAGTCATTCAAAAATTTATCTATAAATTCAAATCTCAAAAAATTAAAAATATTGGGACAGTTTGTCACCTCCACCAAAACTGCAAATGTATCCTCTAAAACATGCACAAAACAACAACCATGTTTCACCCCTTCCACTGCATTCTCGTTTTTATGTGATTTAACTTGTTGATTGCCACCAAGAGGCTTAAAAATCTGTTGAGACTGCTGGAAATAACAATCTTATGAATCAAAAGACAATGTTGGCTGAAATGAAACACTTGGTGGAAAGTAATCCATATCTAACATCGACATTGATTGACCATCATCTTTATTTTCAAGCTGGTAGTTGAGCACAGGCTGCAAATCTGAACTGAAATAACCCTCCATGTAATCAACAACACAGTCATTAAATGCATGAGAAGGTTGTTGGTCTTCCTCACTAATAACAATTTGATCATGTAAAACAGTGTCATTGTGAATGCAGTCGTACTTATGTGTTTCCTCTGTTATATCATGATTTACTTTCAACAATTCAAAGGAAGAAAAACATAATGGAAGACAATTTTCATTTTCAAGTTCACGGCTTTCTTGATATTCAACATCATGCCTGGAGGATTTTTTATTTGAAAAATTATAAACATTTTTCTTCAGCAATTCGAAAGAAGCAAAACACAATGGCAAGGTTCTTTCACTTGATTCAAAACCTTCTTCATTTTCTTCACTTTTGTCATATGCACATTTTTCAATTTATTTGGATTTGTGAACACACTCATTTTTAGATTCATCTTCGATCAATGGCTGTAATTTTGAACTGATAAAACCTTCCATATAACAAGCAATAGGGTCATTAAACACATGAGAAGATTGCTACAATTTTGTGTCAATTGTTTCCCATGAATCAGTGTGATTTTGCATCAGCACACATTCCTCTGCCTCGGTGATGATCTTTAAATTTTCTTTCAACAATTTAAACGAAGCAAAGCATAAAGGCAAAGAATTTACTTCAGTTGATTCAATTCTTTCTTCATATTCTTCTTTGTAACTGTGATATGTAGGTATATTGCTCTCATTACACTGCTGAAAATGAACATTTCTGATATAGAACATGCAGTTGGTTGTTCTAGGAAGTCAACAACATAACCATCATCATATTCATCATATATAGGCAAATCAACAACATCTGCAATGTCATCTAACAAAAAAAAGCTTGGGACATCAACCTGCTCTTCAACAAAATGATTTGCAAATTCATTTTCTTGACTATCTACAAATGAATACGTAAAACAATCAGCCCTGTGTTTATCATGGGATGGATCAGAAGCTAAATTAGCACCTTCTTTTTCAATAAGTGGAATATAATCCTCTGCAAAATCATCAACATTTAAAGCTTCAAGAGGACATATGATATTATTAACCCTATTCTCAATATTCAAATCAATTGTTCTTTGTTCATATTCATTGTCATGTTCTTTAGCACCCAAATCCTCATCTCGAATCTGTTTACATGCTTAAATATTGTCTTCAACTTCCTGAGCATTGTTGAACATCTGCTACAAAGACATAGACTTCCTCTCCATCAAAAGAAAAGATAAGTCTGATTGAAAGGTTGTTACATAATGGAGCATGGCAGCAACTTCCAGAGGTTGGACTTCTTTAGGCAATTTATAATAAAGATAAGAAAACCTTCGTTTCATCTTTCATTCTTCTCATGGCATAAAACTCTAAAAGGAGTAGATCCCATGACTTTCTCTCACCCCAAAATCTACTGAAAGTTTCCCTCAGTTCATCCCACGAGCTAATCAACTGAAGTTGCAAATGTCTGAACCATGCTTTCGCATCTTCTTGTAAGGACTGAGAAAAGGCCCTCATAGACACATCATCATGTTCGATCTCAAAAAGGTCTATGAAATTCTCAAACACCTGAATATGTTTTTCAGATGACTGTCCATCAAGCTCTCCATCAAACCGAGGAAGGTACTTATAATGTTTCAGAGGAAAGTCATGAAGGATGGAAGGAAATTTAAGAGGACTGTATCTTTCTTGAATCTTGGAGGGTGTAGGATTAAGAACAGAAGGTACAAGCTCATCTTTGGTTTCATTAAGCTCACAAGAAAGATCATGAACATCATATGGCTCAGAGGAAGGAGCTTGGTAAATATCGGTTATACAAGAAGAAGGAGGTATACCTACAGTTTTCCATGGAATATATACAAGGGTAGATCTTTGGGCTTCATTTGAATGCAGTAAGTGAAGAAATATTCTTTTGAAAAAATCAGGAAAGGACAAGAAGATATTGATAAAACATAAAAGTACTTCTTGGACTAAACTTAAGATGGAGTACCTGATTTTTCCATACTGCTCTTCCATATCTCTATCCACGGGTCTTATTCTCCATTGGAGTCTCTGAATCGCATTCGAAGTTTGATTGGAGTCTCCATGAAAACTTTAGCTATGGATTCTTCTGCCAGTGGAATCACCCTCAAACTAATTTTCTGATGTGTGGAGTCGCCAAAGCAGAAATACAATCAATATGTGCCTAAGTGTCTGTTGCTCTCAGACCTTAGAACTAAAACAATGTCATTGTTCCCAGGGAAAATTTATTCAATTCCGTCCTTGGCAACAACGCTAGAATGTTAGCACTCCATAAATATGTTCGGCTGATAAACAGACGACGAAGGTAAATTTTTCAACCAACTTTGAGACCTGAAACTAGCCTTTCGGATCTGGAGAGGGATCTCTCGGGAGGCGCGGTCTCCGCGCGGGATATGACTCTGAAAAGTAGTGGCTAGATTTAACACTTTGATATAACGAGTTATGGTTATATTGGCACAAGAAAGTAAGACTTGGGCTATGGAGTCGATTCGAGGTAATGATAGAGACAAATGAAACGGTGAATGAACTGAGAGGACAAGGCTAGGAAAGAAATTGTATTCAGTGAAAAATCGTAATGGGGCGGAGAGAAAAACATAGGAAATAACTCGAAGCACTGTTGCAGGTGAATTTAGAGTTAGCTTTTAGAAGAAAAAGTTTTGTCTAAGTGGCGCGAACAAAGGGCGTTGCGCAATGAGTCCACAGGTTCGATAATTCATTATGAAATAGACACAAAAAGATATGACTAAATATGATAGGAATCACATACGCAAATAAAGAAAACACAATACATCTGAATGCTACAACTAGAATCTTTTCATCAAGTTACAGGACCTTTGCATTAAATTTCAGTGAAAAGCTCAAATTACATACAATAGTTGTCATCTACTAATTTTGCCAACCAACCCTGTTTACATGAAAATGATCCCCATATATAGAAAACTCATGTCACCCTTGACTGCTAGGGTCGAAATACTTCCTCTTGGAATCATGGATCTGTTTTCTTTGAAAGAGAACAATAACTTCAATGGATTCACTAAAAATAGAAAACCCAACTTTGCCAAATCATAATCATAACCGAAATATTCCTTACAATCATTGATCATGATCAAAATTCAAACATATGGTAGTGATGATCCATCATGTGCACTTTTGGACACTTTGTCACCCTTGCACAACAAGCCTGCTATGCAACAGTAACCTACAGCAAAAAACACAGTGGATTGTGCAACAAACTAGCAAAATAGGCTTTAAAGATGACATTGTATCTCACTAATAAAAAATTATTTTTAGAAACTGAGATATCATTTTGTACATAATATCATTATAAAGGGAAACCTCTCTCGGTTTCTTTAAATTCATCTCCAACTGTCGGGAACATGTGTCGCAAAAACATGTCTTGGACAAGAAATCGTGAAAGTTGAAAAATAGGGCTCAAATATTCATTTGAATCTCCCAATCCGTGACACATTTTGAAAATATGAGGAGGTTTTTATTATTTGGTTTGTGATATAAAAATGCCTCTCGGGGATTTTCAAAATTCCTCTCTAGTTGGTCATAAATTGATCTTGAAGTTGACCACTAAACCAGTCATTTTCGCAGTGCGACTTGTAGCCTGTGAGCAGGAAAATCCACTGTGCGACGACACCCTCTGCGTGATAGAATCCACTACGCAAAAACATCCTATGCGCGACATCATCCACTACAAGACGAAATCCACTGTGTGACAGAAATCCACTGAGTGACAAAATCCACAGCACGACAGAATCCTTTGCACGATGGAAATCCACTACGCGACGAAATCCATTGCTTGACAGAAATCCACTGCTCGACGGAAATCCACTGTGTGACGAAATCCACTGCGCGACAGAATCCTTTGCGTGGTGAAGTGCTCTACGCAACGCGTAGCAAATTCTACAACACCTAGTTGCACATGGAAATGGAACAAATAAATGATAAGCTTCCTTTTGAAACTGGCCCTTGGAGATGTTAGATGTTGTCAGTCATAAAAACAATATGGGTGCTAACATGCATGACTTTGTAAATTGTTGACAAACCTATAACTTTAGCTATGAAAAACATGGTGCTAACAGGGGGGGTGGAGGGTGGGGAGGCAAGGGGTTTCCAATGACATTCTTTGGCCCTAGCCAAAAGTTGTAATCATTGAAAATTTCTTTCCAAAGAGCTATCATGCACCCCAAATAAAGATCGTATGCAAAAGTAATGGCCCCAGGAATTTGATGTATCAACTACCCACATTGGAGCCCACAAACTTTTTGGTGTTTCATCTTTCGGGGTTATGGTTTTGGATGTTTAGGGTTTTCTCATTGATACTTTATGTTAAAATACATTTTCGACCTCATTGTAATCATCTTCTTGTGAATGTGTGTAGTCGTCGAATCTATTCTCAGAGATAATCTGCCACCATTCTAGTGAGTTCATTTCACTCGACAGTTTTACAATTCCTGTAGATTTCATTCATTAATAGAAATTGAGTATCATTGTATATCTGTGTTTTTTTCATATCTTTGTGTTTCATTTTGTTCCCTCATAAATTCAGATCAATTGTTGGAAGTATCTTCTATCATTGAAATATTTATCGGATGTAAAAGAAATAGAAGTATTGTTATGGATTTCAGTGTGGTTATTCACAATAAAGAGAAAAGGGGGGGAAACATCATCAAAGACATGTATAGATAAAATATGGAGGATCTAATAACTAAGTGGGACTTAATAGATATTAAACCATCTAAAAGAAAATACACCTAGACAAATTCGAGGATTGGGCCTGGATATATAGTTTCTAGATTAGATAGATTTCTTGTGCAAAGTGATAATATTCTCCTTCAAGAATATATTGTCAATTCTAGGATCATTCCATCGACACTATTAGAACACACACCAAACACACTCCATCTCCAAGATTCCCCAGATTATGGGCCCCTACCATTTTTCTATAATATTTTTTGGCTACAAGATCAAGAAGCCTCAAGCAAAATCATTGATGCTTGGAAGATCTAGATCTTAGGCACCCTTATGAACCTTGAGAAATAAGAAACAACGACTAACCAAAAAACCCGAAAAATCAAAATGTTTTATTTTTTTTGTTTAATTAGAAATCTAACTGTGAAAATCAAGGATAATCACTTATTTAGATTTCATTTATTGTCTAGTGTAAAATTAATGGATTATTTAATTTCTTAGACTTGTTATTCCTAGGGTTCTTGCTTAATTGTTGATCTCTGACCCTAAGGAGGAAAATCAACCCTATTGTGTTGAGATTTAAGGTGTTCTCTAACATTATTTGAGTCGATCTAAGGTGATTCTCAAATCTAGAATTAAATTGCATCATTAAAAATGAGATTTGGATAAACTTGTTGACAGGTGGAAAAATTCCTCTTGCAACAGGAGAGTATCACCCAATCAAGGCCCCAGTTAGGCCTATATGCGTTTGGTATGGTGATATCCAACGGTATGTGGGTATGGTTTCCAAACCAGACCCACATACCGTTGGATATCACCATATCAAACGAGTATAGGCCTAATTGGGGCCTTGATTGGGTGATATATATATATAGTATTTGAACTTCTTAATTGCTTAATTTAGTGAATTATTTCCTGAATCTTGTAATTGTTTTCCTTATGTGTCTGAAAACACACACACACACACACACACACACACACACACACACAAAGTATATTGATTTTAGTGATGATATAACAAAAAATGATTTGGAGCAATCAAGGAATTGTGATGATTTCAACAATGATAAAATGCATAGTCATTAAGTACATGCATTGATATAGCACAAAACAACAAGGTGCATTTATTTCACAGATGATACAATGAAAAATGATTTAGAGCAATTAGTTTCATTGATTTCAATAATGATATAATGAAAAACAATACAATGCATTGATTTTAGTGATGATACAATAAAAAATGATTTAGAATAATTCTATAGTTGTCTTGATTTTAACAATGATATAACACAAAACAATTGGGTGCATTGATTTCAATGATAATATAGTGAAAAATTATTCAATGCGTTAATTGAAAAAAATGATACCAAAGAAATTGATCTGGTATATTGGTTTCAACATTGAGATAGTGCAAATTATCAAGTGAAATGACTAACAATAACACAGTGCAAACCAATTTCAAAATATGTATTAGAAGTTGAAGTCCACTACTTTGTTTACTTGGGTGTGATTGATCTATTAGTATTTATAAAACCATTATATATATAGAATACATTGATATATACAATGCATCAAAATCAACATCATGCAATAAATTGTAAATAAAATTATGAGGATCATATGAGGTTGG
>SNQJ01S0059951.1:41040-69259 GCA_010110895.2 Picea sitchensis | reverse complement strand
GGACTAGGTCCACTATATTATTAAATAAGGCCCACTATGGTAGTTAGATATAATAAATGGGTAGTTAGATATAATAAATGTAAGAGGACTTCTTAGAAGGTTATACTTCTAGAAGATTCATCCTTTAGAATGTTCTTAGGTGATGGTAGCACTATATAAAGGGGTCCAGGCAATGTAATGGGACATGAAGAGAACTATTGTATTTGGAGCAGTAGCTCAATAGGAGGATGCCCCCTCGAAGAGGAAAGTGAAAAGGAGAGGATATCTTCCATAATAGAATCCATTGTATGGTGTTTCCCTACATCAAGGGTGTGATATAATAAAGTGGTGGTTTTCTGTATTGTTTCATATATCTTGTGTGGTGATTGTATTCAGATATTTTTGGTACTATTGTGGTATTTTGTATTCAGGGCTTTGAAACATAACAAAAGGAGTCGGAGTAGACTTGCAGTTTGTCATGTGAAATCTCTCAAGAAGATCTCGTGCATACTTGGCCTGAGACAGTTTGATGCTTGATGCATCCTAGCTAATATCGAGTCCAAGGAATAAGTGTAGTAAACCCATGTCCATCATCAAGAACCTGTCATGTAGAATCCTCTTGAATGCAGCAATCATTGAAGTTGAGCAACTGATGATCAACAAATCATCAACATACAAAACTAAGAGTAGAAGTGAATCAGCCATCCTGAGCATGTAAACATTCGGGTTTGATTTACAACGTACAAAGTTTTGCGAAAGCAGGTAGGAGTCCATATTGGCATACCATTCCCTTGAAGCCTACTTGAGGCCATAAAGACATTTCTTCAGTTGACATACCAAAGATGAATCCTACATAAATCCTTGGGGTTGCTCCATATAGATCTCCTCAAAGAGATCATCATGAAGAGATGCATTCTTCATGTCCATCTGATGGACTTCCCAACCCTTGGTTGTCGCAATGTCAAGTGCCAAACGTATGGAATCCATGTTCGCTACTTGAGAGAAGGTCTCATGATAGTCAATGTCATGAACCTACTGAAAGCATTTGGAAACTAGCCTAGATTTGTATCTATTAATATGTCCATCTAATGCGCTCTTGGTCCTATAGACCCATATCCACCTAACAAGTTTCCTTCCAAAAGGAAGGGATACTAGATCCCAAGTCTGGTTCTCGAGGAGGGAGTTGTACTCCTCCTACATGGAAGATTCCCAAAAGGGATTTCCAACAGCCTCGCCATAAGATTGTGGATCTGAAGACTAAAACAAGAAAATATGCATGGAGGGAAATGGTTCAGTTGAAGTGAGATCAATAGGAGGCTCCTCTAAATTAGATTGAGTCCTCCTAGTATCGACTGGATCACCAACAAGATCCCTTACATCCTGAAGAGTAGTCTAGGCCCACTTGGGCCTCTGCTATGGCTCTGCATCTGCATCTGGATGCACTGACTCTTCATCAGACTGTATTGAATCTGTATCTGGATCATCTGAATCCTCTGAATCAGAATTATCATCTGAAGAAGAGTTGGCATGTGCATGATCATCAACTCATACATGTGGAAGAATGAAGGTGTTTGCATGCAACTACTGAGGTACATGCGAGACACTTTCCTCGAATTGGACACTTCGCTCAATGATGAGTCAGTCTGATGAAATATCAATAAGTATGTATCCCTTCACATCATTGGGGTATCCAAGAAAGATACACTATGTGCTCTTTGGATCAAGTGCCTTCCTCTTTTCAGAGGGAATCCGGGCCCATGCACGTGAACCGAAAATATGAAAGTGGGTCACTTCCGGTTTGAGGCCGCTCCAAGCCTCGTAGGGGGTCTTATCCTTGACAAATATATGGGGATATTTGTTTTGGATGTAGGTTTCACAATTAAGTGCTTCGACCCATAATCTATGTGGAAGTGACTTTGCATGTAGCATGCAAGATACCATCTCTTTTAGAGATCTGTTTCTCCTCTCACCAACTCTATTTTGTTGCGGAGTATAGGGAATTGTGTGTTGGATCCCATGATTGAAAAATATTATGGATCTCATGATTGACATACTCTCCCCCATTATCAGTTCGGAGGAATTTGATTTTCTTTCTTGATTGTGTCTCAACCAGGGCTTTGAAATATTTGAGGTGTTGAAAGACCTATGTTTTTTGCCTGAGAAAGTAAATCCATGTGAAACGTAAGAAATAATCAACAAAAATAAGGACAAACCTCACTTTGTTTATTAATGGATGCGGAAAAGGTTCCATGAGGTCACTATGGATCAGATCCAAAGGAGAGGAAGCTCTATGATTCGTTCCTTTGTCGAATTTCTCTTGAGAGTGTTTTCCAATAACACATCCCTCACAGATTCCTTTGCAGAAATGGATGTCTGGTAGACCATCAACCAATAGTTTCTTGATAATTTGTTGCATATATATGAAATTCAAATGCTCGAACCTTCCATGCCATAACCTACTGCTTTCATCAGCATGGGTATGCAGTAAAGCATAATCTGGTTCAATAAATCTAGAAAATGTATACAATCTAGATTGATGATTTACCTCACTGGTAGAAACCCTGTAATTGGTTTGCATGTCATAGATATCCATTGTATTAGGTGTGAATATGACTTTATTTTCAGTGCCAGAATTCATCATCTGATACATGGAGAGAAGATTGACGGAAATTTTGGGAACGTGCAGCACATTCTCGAAGCTTTCGTTGGTGAGTTCAATCCTTCCTTTGTCGATGACCTCGACTGGAGAGTTGTCCCCCATCAGAATAGGGGGAACTTTGCATGCATCCAATGAAGAATAGACTACTTTTGTGGCATCCATGTGATGTGATGCTCCTAAATCTATGATCCAAACATCAGGAAAGGAGTTGATGGCAATCAAGCTGGCATGGCTAGAATTGCCTTTCTTGGGATTCTGATCTTCTGGCTTCTTCTTCTTGGCACCCTCGGGAATGCGATCTCCAAGATTGTTTTGTTGAAGTATTTGAGTCATTAGATCTATTTGTTTCTGCATGCATGCAGATTCTGTATGGAATCCTTTATGGAAATATGTGCATTTCTCCCCTTTTCTTCCCTTTCCACCTTTGGATCCAGAGGCATCGGTGAAGGGTTTTGAGTACCCTTCCTTCTTCAAATTTGCATGAGCTTTCTCCTTTTGTCTTTATCTTTAGATTTATGATATTGATGGATTCCATCTTGCACAGTAAGTGCATGTGCCTTTGGGCCTTTGATTTTTCCCATTTAGATGAGCTTGGTTTGCTCTTATGTCAGGGATTCTATAAATTCCTCAAGAGAAGGCATCTTCGAGGTGGATCCAGAGTCAAATTTTACTGAATGAAATGTGGATGCGAACATGGAGAATTCAGGACCAAGTTTGGAGATAATGGTGAGAGCCATTTGTTTCTCCTCCTTAGATTTATCAACCCCGCAAGCTTTGAGTTGTGACAGTAAATCCTTGTATTTTGTAAATAAATCTTGGAGATTTTTGAAGCTTTTTGGATCCAATGTGAGAAATTCCACCTCGATCATGTGTCCCCTCATATTGTCTTGTTTGTAAAAAATCCCTTCCATGGTGGTCCAGGATTCATTGGGGGTTTTACAGGAAGATATGTGAAAAAGGAGATCGGGAGAAATGAGACTGCAAATTGTTCTGAAAGTTTCATCCATTCGATTTAGATACTTGGATTTTTCTATGGATGATGTCAGTTTTGTCTCTATATTCATGGTTAACATGTACAATCCTCTGCTTCGAATATGCATGACCATCTTATCCTTCCATGCAAAGAATTTTTAAGGTGTAAGAATGAATTCTTTTGGGAATTCCATTTTTCCGTTGTCTTCAATCTTTGGTACCTACAAAAATAATTTGGTGTGTCTTTTACTTAGAATTCCATCGGCTATGATACCATGTAAATGTGTTAACCTACACATAATATATCTATCTAGAAAATACCACACACATTTGCAGAGAGAAATTGAGAAAGAAGAAGCAATATAGAAAGAATGGAAGAATTCTCATTAACCGTAATGAGTAACGGATAATTTACACATGATATACTATATTTAACTCAACCAGTGCGCACTGGAGGTGAAGCCAATGCGCCATAGTGGTGTTCTACTATGATCTAGACACACAACAACAGTTACGGGAGTGAACTGCCACCTAGTCTAGTCTCTCGGGTAGTTATGGGAGTGAACTGCCACCTAGCTGAGTTAACTAGTCTACAGTCTTTAGTTAGATGACTGAAACAGAGTGAAGTGATGAGGATATCACGGAATCACGGGAAATGCACTAGTCTAGTGATGATCCCAAGGACAATGTGCATTAGCTTGTGATTATCCCAATGTTGCATGGTGGCAAAACCAATGCAACATCTAGACTCCACTCAACTAGTCAAACTGAAGTGAAAACTAAAGAGAATATTCTCCTAGAGGAATATTCTCCCTAAACTTTAGGAGACTAGATAAAGAATAATAAACATAGGAAAAACCTTATGAAAAAAAATCCTAGGTGGTGTGAAGTAACTCCAACAACTACATATTCTATCTATTATTTATTAGAGGGATATTATTACTTTCTTAATATTCACCTTCTTCATCATTGAACATTGTTATTTTATTACCATTCACCTTAATCCTCATGCAACTTTTGAAGTGTCATTCTTGAATAGGAATCTATGAATTAAAAATGATACTTTGTAAATTTAGAGGATCAAATTCATATAAAACATACACATATACATATTGATGATGATCTAATTCTTTGACATGGTCGTTTGTGACTGGAATCAGCATAGATCCATCTTAACTTTGGATCTATCATTCAACGATAGGGATCAAATTCCTCGAGGTTCAAACCTTTCCTCTATTTTTTCACTCTAAAAAAGGTTTGTGCTATGAGGGATTTCATCCTTCTTGATGTATGATAGATCCAAAGTTAAGATGGATCTATGTGAGTAATTAAACTCAAGAAGGCTTTATAATGGTCCTTTGTTGAAACAACATTGTTCCCTTGGAAAGTAGGTAGGTTTTCTATCACCTTTTCAAGCACATCATGTGGTTATCCATTTATTTGTGAAAATTCAAGGGGTTTGTAAATCTCATCCAACTAGGGTGCAACCATGTTAATTGAAACTAAATTTTCAAACAAAAACCCAAGGTATTCAACTATGGAATTAAGGTTTAGATTGTTTGAATTTCTCTTCTTGTTTACCCTTCTTCTAATTTAAGTATCTCTTAGGTTCTAGATTTGGGTAAATAAGGCCTTGTGAGGAAGTTCTAGTGGACTACCTCTTGGGAACAAATTTTCTCAATGGAGTTTCCATATGAGTATTAATGGTCTAGAGTTTTGTTTTGTGCTCATCAAAGCTTGTGAATCTAGAAATTCTAAACTTGGGAAAAATCACTTTATCCATGGAAACAGTGCCAAAATGTTATAACAAAAACTAGCACCCAATGTGGAAAAGTTCCAACCACCATGGTGCAATCTCAAGTTGAACTTAGGAAGGTTGCCCACTGTCACCATAGCAACTCTTCCTCTCACTTTAGGCTAACTCTTCTCTAACACAAGGGGGGCTTCCCTAAGGTAGGTTTAAGTCCAAGGTTTAAGGTGTGAAATGTAGTGTTTTATGACTCAAATCAATTTGGTTTGTGATTATGGTTATGTGTTTTCAACAAGGTAGGGTTCATATGTACAAACCAAGATGCAAGTTTATATAGAATGAGTATGTGTGAGGTGCCTAGGCTTGTTCAAATCCGATTTAAAATGATGTTATTATGGCTATAATTTTTAGATTTACAAAAAAGTGAAGTTTGAGCAAGTTTATGATCTAGAAATAAAATTTCAATTGCTCAAATGCAATCTAAAATATACAATTTCTAAATTAAATATGATGCAAAATTGTAGAAATTTATAACATAAATCAAGAAATCAAATTTTAAAATGCAATATATGTGGAAAGAGTCAAGGAAATAACCCTTAAGATGACAATTTCATAAATAAGCCTAGGTGTGGTTGCATAAGTTTTTTCCAGATATAGGTATTACCAGGTTGAAGAAACTAGAGCAAAAGAAAATCAAGAAAACACAAGAATTTAGATATAGTTTTCACACCTAAATAATCTCCACCATTTGAAGTATTATCTCACTTGAGTGGCCTTGGTATATCTCATTGCTTGCACATCCATAGCTTTAATATGCAACATTGATTCAAATAGAAGACTCAGACAACATGAAGAAATATTGTTCCAAAGCTTGCAAACATAGATTCTATTGCTCCAAAATTATCACTCTCTCAACAACCATTACAAATGAGGGAAGCATCTAATTTACACATTTGTAGGCTCAACCACATCACAATAAAATAATAATAACATAGTAATCAAGTTTGATATGTCAAACAAATAAGAAAATATTATGTGGATAATGAATTGGTCTTCAAAAACATTTATCCCTCCACATGAGAGCTCCAAGAGAGATGTCACAGAGATGTCACACCCATAGAAGGTTGACCATGTCAAACCATCCATCAAATAATGCCTCTCAATGATATGCCCTTCTAGATTCTTCCAAAAATAGAATAAGTGCTCCAATAAGTGGAGCACTCCACAAGGTAGTGGTCTCCAAAGCTCAACAACCATCTCAAAATAGTGATCCATAGGAACATGTGCATTGGGTTCACACTAACCAAGTGAAATAACCATATTATATTCCCCAAATAGATAGTGCACCCTAGGGAGATGTGCAACAACTTCCCCAAAGGTAGGAAAAATTAGATTATAGTCACTCAACCTCCATCAAAGTAGAAACAAGGAGTGAACAAGGCTTATTCAAAGGTGAAAGTGGCCCCCTAGTGAAGCAAACAACCTAGAAAAGTGTGTCAAAGGGATCAAGGCATGTGGATAAAGACAAAGGTTAGTGCATGCAAATGGATATAAGATGAAGTGAGAAAATAAGGACTAGGACACATGCATAACCAACCCTCAAACCATGTGTAAGATCAACTAGCTCCATCAAAATGTGTGCCAATAGATAAGAATAAAACCTCATTAAATGAGGTGGCACATGTGAACATGAAAACGTCAAAAGGATACCAAACAAATTGATTGAAGGGGTAACCACTAACAAATAATAACATAATAGGTTGCCTCAACATGTGTGTCAAAGGGGGAGTGCTACCCTCAAGTGTTGTACCACATGAAACACAAGTAACATTCCCTAGTGAAATCCTTATTCTTTTTACTTTTTTCTCTTTTTTATTTTCTTTAAAAAAAAGAATTTAGGGAATGAGACCTCAATAAATATTTATAGCAAATGAAGATAATAGGCCAATAATGTAGTGCTCAAGCTAAGTTTTAGGTTTAATTAACAACAATGAAAATATCTCAAACCACTTTGATGTGTTCACACATGGAAATGGTGAAATGATGCAATATGGCAAATCAAAGGTTAATTATAAAGGGGAACCAATATGAATATGGGTGAAACAACCTCGTGCACTTTCTAGAAATGGGAATGTGATGGAAAATATGTAATGTGGATTATGCTAAGGTACAAAGTGATGAAATATGGAAATGTGATGGAAAATGTGTAGTGTGGATTATGCTAAGGTACAAAGTGATGAAATATGGAGGATACCTAGGGAAAATTATGGAAAGGTGATGGAATGTGAGTGATGCTAAGGTGAAAACACTAGAATAACAGCTCATCATGTGTTGAAGGACACAAACAACTAACAAAAAGATTTGAACCCACCATACAACAAAACATTAAGTGAAAGTGGTGACTAGAACACCATGAGCAAGGGGAATAATAAGATGGTCTCCTCAACAATGATCAACCAAAGAAAAGTGTTTCCAACAAGATGAAAGATACATGATATACAACTAAAAAAACCTCCACCAAGGGTACAAAATAGTCAATCCATCTTATATGACAAAGAGAGTGAAAGTGCATGATTGACTAATCATGCAAGGTCATTCTCCATGAATACCACCTTCCCCCTGGATGGCTAGGGTCAAATCAACCATAAGGGTAGCATCAAGTGTAGATTTTAACCTTGTACAAATAATTATTGCAAACAGATTCTTAATAAAATAGAAAAAATACAATGGCACACACACACACACACATTACACAAAGATTTTTACCCTAGAAACCCAAACTGGCAAAACCATCAACATGTTTAGAGCCACATCTATAATCTTTTATTCATCGTATTAATTTTTTACAATACAATACACATATAGGATCCCACAACATCCAAACCCCTAATGCATTGACATGGATTAGTCAACAACCCCGATCCCTTAACCAAATTAGAAAATTTGTTGGCAAAAACCATGTGCCAAAGAAAACACCAAAAACAAACAAAAAAAATTCTCAGGGGCTCCCGCCCCCGAATCCCGCAACCCTCCCAAATGATAGTTCTAAGCACCCCCCCTTTTCTCCCATATCAGTGTACAGAACATGAGATCAATTTTGCAAAAAATATAACACATACCCAACATCAAGAAGAACATGTGCACCATGATATGCATGTTGATGCATAGAAATTCCATAAGTGTCATAAAAATGGTCCTTTGACACCCCATACAAAATATGGTGTAACACTAACAAAAAAAATTCAACTCTCCTTGTACCATAAATAATATATATTCCTTGTTAAAATCATTAATCATTAGCAATAATATTTGTTTTCTTTGTAACAATATTTACATTCAATGTGTCACCATGTACCATGTGACGTATAAGGAGAGATTTAGAGAATTTCACTCCACTTGTTAAGAAAAGCAGTATTGGTGCACTTTGTTTGAGTGTATAGGAGAGGAGTGCTTAAAATATATATAATAATTCATATGAGTGTTTAAATTTCCAATCTAACAGTACGTCGTCACTTATTGATAATATAAGCTCTAAGCTCAAGGTCCATTTCTTAACCTTAAAAAATAAGGAGGATGTTATATTATGGATTAGGCTTCAACCCAAATGAGTTTGAATATGTTGGGTGTCTACTTCGAGTTGTCAAAGTAACCATATTTCAAAAACAAATTGAATTCGCATTATTTCAATAAGAATGCATACGACATGTTAGTTAGTAGAAGTTGGCTTTGGAAGGGAGACCACCAAACGCTCCTTTTTTCTTCTTGTTTAGCTTATTTACACTAATGAACTCAAAGTCATTCAAAAGCCATTTAACTCTATAAGATTATAATGAACCTCAAGAGGTTTTGCTAATAGAGAGGAGCATAAGGTTTGGAGGGATGTAGCCAAGGCTTCAATCCTCTTAGCCCTTCTTCCTCCCTTGTTCAATAAAAAATTATATTTTCATCTTCTCAAAAGTTTGTTGATGGGCTTCCGCATTGGCTTTATCTTTATTTTTGCACCCCCTAATGTATTTTTTATTTATTTTTATAAAGAATATATTAAAAAAAAGGTCAATGTTGAAAACATATCAAATACATTTTACTGAAATATACATTGTTGACAGCCCCTACTTTGTCACCACGGGTTAATTCTATAATCAAAACATTGCAAGGGCGTCGATTAAGAGTTAAAAAAAATAGGGGAACTTTTCAACCATGTACTTGTAGGAAAATCACCACTGTACTACAATGTTGAACAATATGCTATGATCATGTAACCACTGGAATATGTGATTTCACTCTATAATTCACCAACATGTGTCGAAGAGGCTACAAAATGTTGTGAAATCGAACTATTTATAGATAGAAAATAAATATAGCATCTAGATTTAATTTGGATGCAACAAGTACACCAACATCAATGGCAATTTGATAGTCCTCGGTTAATTATAATCAATGTTTTATTTGTTGCAAGCAACTATTTTGATGTAGCAAAGGGACATATTGCTAAGTTATTTTTTTTTAAGCAAATATGATATCAAGTCTTCATTCTGCCTATTTTAGATGGAGCCAAAGATTCAAATATTTTATAATTTTGCATATATTATAGTTAGAGATCTTAATAAAGTAAATATAAGTGAAATTTTAGGTTTACATTAAGTCATTTCATAAAATATATTGTATTTTATAAAAGAAAATTTAAAATACCAAAAATTAAAAAGATTATACCAACTTTGTAAACTTTGTGGGAATCAAAGTAAAATATTTGATGCCAACTTGTCTTCTAATTTTAGTTATTGTTTACATGATTTCCACCTAATCACATCTAGTTTACATGTTTTGAGAAGGTTTTTAATTTTAGTTATTCTTTACATGATTTCCACCAAATCACATCTAGTTTACATGTTTTGAGAAGGTTTTTAAGGTAAAATACTTGATGCGAACTTGCCTACCAATTTTAGTTAATGTTTACATGATTTCCACCTAATCGCATCTAGTTTACATGTTTTGAGAAGGTTTTTACTAGATACTAGAGGAAAGGAATAAATAATTGTTACTCAAATATAATAACCATTCATAGCTTTTGATGCCCAAAAAGGTATTGTGATGTATAAAAATAATTACACCATATCAATGTAATTATTTAAATAAATAAATTCAAAAATAGCATGGAAGACATTTTATCACAAATCTTAATATATAGATTTGATGCATTTTATGTATTATATTGAAACGTTGTCGAAGTCCAACATTATGATATCATTTTTTGGTGGGTTGGTGGGTGGGGATTAACTGTATAGGATATTTAATACTCAAGTCATTAACTATGGCCCATCAACATCATCCACTAATAAATTTATCATGAGCTTGAATAATTCACATGGTACTCAAGCGTTATGTAATTACAAGATATCAAATACATTACATAGATTTAAAAATATAAAAAAATATATTACATACTAAACTCTCTTGGTGGGAAAACATATATTTAAAACCTCAATATGATTTAAAGAAAATAATTTGTAATGGTTATAATATATGGAAAAAGAAAATTAAAGTGTGAGAGTGTGTGTGTAGAGAGAGACGCACACACATCACCCATCGATTTGTGGTTTAACAATGACTTGGAGCTATCACCATAAAGATGACCCAAGTTCAAACCCTTCAAGCATGCTCCTTACCATATATGTTGTAGAGCGTACAAGCTAAATAATAAAATTTTGTCTTGATTATACGAATAATGGGGAAAGTAGCATGTTTTCTCAACCCGTTAGGGTGCAAAGGGGCACCAAGAGTGCTCAAACGTGTGAAGATTTTGTTGTACTCATTGTGCACACATAATTGGATCAAATCCCACCCCATGTATGCTTTAAGGTCAACATTTTGTTGGTTCATCAAGCTCTGGTCTAGCGACAACTTGGAATGGTTGTCACCATAATGACCGAGATTCAATTCCTGGCAAGTTTTGTAGATCAGTAGTACCTAGGAGGGAGAAAGAGTCTGAAAATTCTAAGGTTTGTAAGAACTGCAACATTTCGTAAGCTGGTGAGCTAGAGAAGGATCGAGCAACTCGATCTCGAGGGTTAGATCGTAGACTGAGGAGCCTGGTGCGATCTATTCAACCTCACAGGGATCGAGAGGCCGGTTGAGATTGTAAGATCCAAGACAATAAACGTGCATGGCGTGACATATTGTTGAGACATAATAAAGAGCTTGAGAATGAGATATTTGTGGATCTTTGTTGGAAGCTTGTTAAATCTGAACCTGGGTCAACCTATGACAGTAAGGTAAGATCAGAGTAGACGAATGATAAAGTAGAATAGAAACCAACAAGAGTACAATTCCATCATGAAGAATGATGTTTGGGAGGTGGTTCTGAGACCTAAAGGGAAGTTAGTGGTGACTTCCAGGTGGCTCTACAAAATCATGTTACTGATGGCAGCATTGAGAAGTACAAAGATCAATTTGTAGCTCGGGGGTTCTCACAGATAAAGGGAGTTGAATATGATGAGACCTTCACTCTGGTTTCCAGATATACCTCGACTAGGGAAGCAATCTCCATTGCAACAAAGATGGGTTTAAAGATCCATTAGATGGATGTGAAGACCGCATTTCTGAATGGTCTCATAGAGGAGGAGGTGTACATAGAGCAACCATTGGGCTTTGAGGTGCATGGGAGAGATTCTCATGTATGCAGACTGAAGAAGGCATTGTATGGGCTAAAGCAAGCTCCTAGAGCTTGGTATTCTAGGATAGATGCATACTTGCAGCAGATGGGTTTCGAGAAGAGTGAGGTGGATCAACCTGTATTACATTGTGGTTGGAGAGGATCCTCTCATTCTTGTTCTATATGTTGATGATCTCTTCATTACAGGGGATGAGAGACTCATAGCTAGTTGCAAGGACAGCCTTGCTTTAGAGTTTGAGATGAAATACATTGGTCTGATGCACTACTTCGTGGGATTGGACGCTAAGTCATATGGTTAAGGTTTGAGTTCAGGTTCGACAATGATTAGGTTCGATTCGGGTTTGAATATTCCAATAAGGTTTGTATAGGGTTTGGCTTTAGGTTCGACAATATATATTGAAACCTAATGAAACCTCATCCCAAACCTCAATAAAATTCTCCTTCAAATTCATCCTAAGGTTCAAATTCAGGCACACATTCAAGTTCATTCGGCTTCGACATTAGGTTTCGTGAACCTTGAGGTTTGTCGAATTTCAAACCTCAAGCTTTAGGTTCGGCGAACCCTGTGACTTAGATTGGAGGTTTGGAAAGAGCCTGTACATATCTTTCTGGGATAGGGAAGATATGTTGTTAACATTCTAAGGAGATTCTGGATGGAGGGTTGTAGGCCCATGTCCACTCCTATGATAACCAACTAGAAGAAGCTTCATTCTTCTAAGTCAGAGTTGGTTGATCCCATGTTGCATCGTCAGCTGATTGGTTCATTGATGTATCTGGTCAACATCAGACCAGATCTTTGTTTTGTTGTCAATTCTCTTAGTCGGTTTATGATAGAGCCTCGGAAAGTGCATTGGGTGGTAGCAAAACATGTGCTCAGGTACCTTAAGGGTATGGTGGATTATGGCCTGAAATATTAGAGAGGGGATGGAATCAGATTGATTGGTTACATAGATTCAGATTGGTCATGATGTGTTAATGACATGAAGAGTACCTCAGGTTGTTGCTTTGGATTGGGCTCAGCAGTGGTGTCTTGGTTTAGTTGGAAGAAAAATTCAATGGTTTTGAGTCCTGCACAGGCTGAGTATATCGCAGCCAGTGAGGCCATATGGCTTCACAAGTTGTTGGTTGGGATATTTTGTGTGTAGATGAGGCCCATGAAGATCTACTGTGACAATCAGAGTTGTAACAAATTCTCTGAGAATCCATTTTTTCATGCCAGGTATAAACACATCAAGATTAAATATCACTTCATATGGGATTATGTTCATAGAGGAGAAGTTGAGCTATAGTTTATATCCACAGATGAGTAGGTGGCAGACATCCTCACTAAAGCTTTTGGGAGAGGCAAGTTTGTACCTTTAATAGATAAGCTTGGGGTGGTGAGGAACACTATCCTTGGTAAGAGGGAGTGTTAAACTAAATGAAAAAGTACCAAGGACAAGTGTTTATCATAACCTAGGCATCTAGGGGTGATAAAGTGTCCAATGTGGTCCCTAGTAATTAATTTCATGAGATTTGAGATTAAATGTGACTTTATGAAAAGTTAAGTTAAGTGGGTGAATGAAGAGACATTTCATCACCATCGTTTATCTAGTCTATCCTCCATCGTTAGATTAGATGACCCTTCACCTTCCCTCATGAGGTTGACTTAGGGATTGAGGTGCCTTCATTCTTTTTATTCTTCATATGATTTGGAGAGAGCAATAGAAAGAGAGAATCGAGCTAAAGAAGGAGAGAAAAATTGATGGTTAAAGGCACAATTTCCAAGGCAAATATACAACAAGAAAATCGAGGATAATGTACAACAAATTTTGGGCTGTACTGTATGGATTTTTGAGGGATCATACTGTTTTTTTTTGGCACTGATTTCAAGGAGAAGGAACAACATTAAATTCTGGAAAGTTGGCATGCTTTCCAAGGCTGTCGTACTATAATTTCTAGGACAGAACATGAGCTGACTGTTCTGCCACAAATTTCAAGGGCACCATACAACCATTGACACAAAAATCGAGGAGCAAGCCTGTAGCATTTACTCAGGAAATTCTAGCATGAATTTTGAGGAGCCTTGCCCAGATTTTGAGGAAGGAATTGCAGTTCATGTCTTGATATGGGACCTTGTAGTGAGGATGCTTCCGTGGATTCACAGATCTTGTATTGACCAGTGGTGGGAAAGAAACTATGATGCCTTCATATGGAAAGAAGCGGAGCTGAAGTGAAAATCAATGGAATATACTCGTGAAGCAGTCTTTTACTCAGAAAGATTGAGCAACCAATATGAGATTTTCTAGGTTAATTTTCCAGAAGAACTTTTCCACTGGATAAAGAGGCTCCAAGAAGCTCTAGAGTACCAAGAATGAGACAAGAGGATATGTACTTGGGACACAAAAAATATTGCAACAGTTCATTTCTTGGATTTTCTAGTCACGTGAGCGGTTGATTTTTGGGTTAGTACCACATTAGAAGGATATATTATCGAGTTTGTAGCTAAGAACCACCAAAAATTTTCGCGCTCAGAGGCAATTTTCAAGAAATACACAAGGGGAAGACTGTTGAGAGAGATCCTCCTATGGATTAAAGTTTTCTTGATGGAAGAGGGGATGTTGACTATGCCCCTGACTAAGATGGCAGCGTAAACACCCTCACTTGGGGTAGGGTGAGGCTAGGGTATAATCATGTCCTAAGAGAGGGGAAGGGTTCTTTGACAAATAAGGGGGAACCAGAAAGAAATGGACTCAAGAGATGAGGGAACCTTGAAAAGAGCCTCCATGGTTGAGAAGTGGTGGCGTGGCAAGATCAAGAAAGCAGCAACACAGTCCAAAAAGTTGAGGAAAGAAGTCAAATCATGAGAAGTAGAGTAAAGACAGATGGAAGAGTTGCAGAAGATGAGAAGACAGGAAAGATTGGCCAGTCAAATACTAAGTGAGAGAGAAGTGCATAGAGAAAGAAATCCCTAGGAGGTTGGACAAGAAGGAGAAGGTGTAGACGTAAGAGAGGAAGAAGTTGGCATGAATCTTGAAGAAGAAAGAGAAGATTCATTCTCGATGACAGGAGAGATCGAGAATCCAGCTGAAGAGATTGTTCGAGTGGAAGAAAATGAGACCCCCCCAGATCAAAGAAAATTGTCACGAACCCAGTGGCGCCAGCCCCGAATCGCCCATACCCCAAGTGTCTTCTATACAAGTGGTAAGTTAGATACTACCTTCTCATGCTAGTCCTGTTCCAGTACAATTAGTTAGTCAGTCACAGCCAGGAAGTGCAAGTACAGGGAGGATATTAGGATCCCCTGGTAGATCGCAAGCAGGACCATTAGGTTTTATTTTGATAAGAACAACAAGATCAACAATGGTTGGTCATGCCATAGGTTCGATTGCCCGATACCTAGAATTTTGGGGTAAGGGAGATGAAGATGTTGAACAACATTGGTTCTTGTGGGAAGCCATCTCGATATCTAGAGGGACTCTGGATGTGAATAAGTTGGTCGAGTTCCTGACTACCTTGAGAGGTCATGCTCTCAAGTGGTACATGAATATCATTGAGCCAGGAGTGCCAGGAATGTAAGGTCAATTGTTCACACTTGGCCAGGTACGGACAAGGTTCATAGTAGAGTTCAAACTACCTCAGTCGGAACAACAGGCTCTGTCTGAGTTGCACGATATCCAACAACGAGAAGGTGAATCGTCCTAGGAATATAGTCAAAAGTTTAAAGACATTATAGGGAGGTTATCACATCGAATCCATGAGGAACACCAAAGGGAATGGTACATTCATGGATTGCTACCTTTGACCCAGATTCCACTAATGCAACAGTGGATAACCACCTTAACAGACTCCTTGGAACAATTGATGAAGATTGAAGCCATTGTGAGATACCCTGGGAGCCTAAGAGTGACCAGACCCCCAGTAGATATGAACTTGTTGCAACTACAAGGGAAAATATAGATGCTTACAAAAAATATTCAAGTGTTGACAATACCTAGACCAGGATGACCACAGGTCTGGTGCACCAGATGTTATACATAAGGACATCTGGTGAATGAATGTACACAAATGAGGCGAATGGGACCTCCTCAAAATCCAATGAGACCCCTGACAGGACCCACGGGAGGAGTTGTGCAAGTGTCTGTGAACTTACCATTCCATAACCCCACCCCTTATCATGCTTTTCCAAGAATTCAAGCAGCTCTAGCAGCTGAGTAGTATGAAATCTGTAGAATCCATGGGCATGGACCAAGACAGTTCCCCATTATGCAAAAATATTCAACAGTACCAAATACAACACACTGTGAATTCGACACATCTACCATGCACGCTACCAATCAATGTAGGGTGTTGGATGCACTTGCAGACATGTTGGACAGAACAACATTTAGGGTGAATGAAAACCCTCAGAGACTAGGAAGAGGTCAAGGAGGTGGAGACGAAGGAGACTTCAGAGGAGGAAGAACTGGCAGAAGAGGGCCAAGAAGATGTTATAACTACAATGACCAAGGCCACATGGCTAGAGACTATCCTCACCCAAGGCAGTCATGGTGCTCTCACTGTAGAACCAATGGGAACGCAACTGAAGATTTTCCAAAATTTATTGCAAAATGGGAAGATAGGGTACGACAACGACAAACTAACCTCATCAGTTTAGAAATTAAGAGAGTTATTAAGGGACAATTTCCCAACCTCAATATTGTTACTTGAGGAGGAGAAAAGATAGGAGTTGATGTTGATACTCTACCCCAGATCTAGAAAACAGTACCTAAAGAAAACAGGTATGACCCTCTAAAACATAAACAGTTCTTTAAAGACACCATAGAAGTATTTCAAAATATTCCTAGCCCTGAGATGCGAGTGAAGACCCCACAACCTATTTCTTATCCTAGGATTGTGCAAGTCTGTGCTTCACCCCTTGCACCTAGAAACCTCATAGTCATACCGAGACAAACTGAGCAACCGCAGAATGTAGTTGACCTTTGGTTTCAACTATTTTTCGACATTCTTGGGAATGACCTATTAACAGAGAAATTGTGAAATGTGTTATACTTATTCTTAGGGAATGAAGAACCTATAGAAGCAGGAATAAGGGCTAATCTTCCTAAGAAGAAGAATCAGAGAGTGCAAAGAAGAAAAGTATGAACGTGAAGAGAATTCAAGTTAGTATCCCAATTAGATGAATTTGAGATTAAGGATGCCATGCTAGATCTGGGATCTCATGTGAACATTCTTCCTAAGAAGACCTGGGAAGACTTAGGAAAACCTAGGCTGACATATTCCCCAATTCAGTTAAGAATGACAAACCAATATTGTATCTTCCCCATAGGAAGGTTGGCGAATGTCGAAATAGATGTTGCAAGAGTAAAGACATGGATTGACTTTGAAGTCATAGAGATCATGGGAGATAAGGACCCTTACCCTGCACTACTTGGCATCGATTGGGCCTATGACAACTACACAGTAATCGACTTAAAAAAAGACACCATGACCTTTGAGATTGATGGAATCAAGGTAGTTCAACCTTTGGATCCATATATAGGACCCAGATATATAGAGTAAACAAAAAATAATATGGAGGGAGAAGACTTGGACCAATTGTACATTGTAATAGTAGGAACAAGAGACAATTATATAAATCCTACTATTGTTGGATCAGTAAGTTGGAGAAGCATACAATCAGCAGACAAAGATTCAGAATTGGTTTTTGACAGTTGGCAACAGGGTTCGTACGAAAGATTCTCAAGGAGATGCGCAATTTTTTGAGAAACCAGATGGATTGGGAACAAGGTTAGAGAACACCCAGTATATGATGACACCTCATAACTCAACTGTTTTCTGCTCGACATGGAAGAAATGGTAGTAGAGGACCAAAGAATCTCAGTACTGGATGTAGCTCTCTAGGACACCCCTACCAGATGGTGGGTGAATCATAAAGCCTTACTCAGATATTGGGACGATGTGAAGCAAGCCATCAAGTATAGGTTTCAAAATAAGGAGCAACTGGAACCAGATATGCAGATGACTTTCCAAGTTGTGTGATTGTTCAGTGCAGAATCTGATCCTAAAGAACATATTGAACAGTGTGTGACACAATGGCAAGTTCTGGAAATACCCTCTCCCTTATGGGTTTAGGTATTTCCCCACTCTCTAGGACCAATCTCGAAAGCTTGGTTCAAACACGAGGAAACCAGAAGATAGACTAGCAACTAGCAGATGCTGGCAACTCATTTTTGCAAGGACTTCTCATTTACAAGTAAGTGCCTTGAGTTTGAAGTAGTCCTGCACAAGATTGAAGAATTTCTTTTTACGGATAATAGTAATAACAAACCAAACTTAGTAGTATGTGTCAAGCATAGTTGGGAACTTCAGACTAACACTCACCTACCCTCAACTGAGAAACCTATAGAATGTTATTAGATTAGAAGAAATTCAGAAAGCCCAAATGACTTAGAGGAATTAAGAAACCTACCCATCAAAGAGACAAAAGGGAACAGAGAAATCCAAAACACCACACCCATTCAAACTAATAGTTCTTATAATCACTCATTAAAATTGCGCAAAGTCAATATAGGGACCACAGAGCAACCTAAGATAGACATGGTGGGAGACTATTGGGATGAGCAAGCTAGTCAAGAGATATAAAGCATGTTGTGGGAATACGAGGAATTGTTCCCAAAGACTTTTTCAGAGTTGAAGGGGATCAAAGGAGTTATGGGAGAAATGAAAATCGAACTAAAACCTGGATCCAATACTGTAAGACATAGACCATACCATCTTAACCCTAGAATAAAAGAGAAGGTTAAGAAGGAGATAGATAAGATGTTGGAAGCAGGACTCATTTTTTCAATGGAAGAAGCATAATGGGTCAGCCCAATGGTTATTCAAAGTAAGAAAGGCACAGAGGATATTAGGGTCTGTGTAGACTATAGAAGCCTTAACTTTTCTTGTGTGTATGACCCTTTCCCCACACCTTTTACTGATGAGGTGCTAGAACAGGTTGCGGGGAAGGAGGCATACTCATTCACAGATGGATTTTCAAGGTACCACCATGATTCAGGTGGATATCAATGGCCACCCACCTTTTCCAACTGGCTCAAAACAGTTTTCTAGCAATCTTGGTAATTTACTATTTTTAGCAGTTTTTAACTTCTGGGGCCATTTTGGGGGCCTAAATGAAGGTTTTTTTGGATCAAGATTTTCAATGAAAACCAAAATTATTATTGAGCCCTCTAAATGAATCTCCTCAACGATACCTTCCCAACGAGCTATCATGCACCCAAAATGGAGATCGTATTCCAAAGTTACACCCCCGAGAAGTTGATACACCAAACTACCCAAAACGTGGTCCACAAAACTATTGGCTTTTCATATTCTGGGTTTAGGGTTTTGGGTTTTATTTATGATAAAAAGGTCTTTGCAGCCTCATTATAAAATCATCTTCTGGCAAATGCGAGTACCTGTCACATCTCTTCTCAGAGATAAGCTTCCACCATTCTAGCGAGTCTTTCACTCTCTATTTTTACAGTCTCTATACATTTCTTTCATTAATAGAAATCGTGTATTACTATATCTCTGTGTTTATGGTTGCATCTCTGATACATTTCTATTATATTATTGCATATCCATGATATCTATGTGCATTTATTTACTATATCTCTGCCCTCATTTCATGCCAAAAAATAATCTGGATCACACCAAGTTAGGATCACCGAAGAGGACAAAAAGAAGACCACATTCATAACAGAATGAGGATCTTTCACATACAATGTGATGCCATTTGGCTTGAAGAATTCCCTTGCAGTTTTCTCCAAAATTGTAATAGCAGCCTTCAGAGAGTTCATTCACAAGTTTATAGAAGTTTATATGGATGATTTGACGATATATAATTGGTTCAAGGAACATGTAGCGCTATTACGGTTAATGTTTGACAGATGCAGAGAATTGTAGATCTCATTAAATCTCAGAAAGTGAATATTTTGTGTACCACATGGGAATTTGTTAGGACACATAGTCTGACGAGCAAAAATACTAGTAGACCCAACCAAATTTGTGGTTATTGTAAATATGCCACCACCTACGAGTGCAAAGAAGTTGTGCTCCATGCTGGGACACACAAGGTACTACTGGAAATTCATCAGAAGATATGAAAACATTAAATCACCTATGGAAAACCTACTGAAGAAGGTCGAAACGTTCCAATGAACTCCATAATGTGATAAAGAATTTGAGACACTCGAGGAGAAGCTCAACACTACCCTGATATTGATATTCCCAAACTAGGAAAATGAATTTCACGTCCATGTAGATGCTTTAGGAATTTCCTTAGGAGCTATCTTAGTGCAACCTGGAGATGGAGCCATGGATCATCCTATCTACTTTGTGAGCTAGAAGTTGTTGCAAGTTGAGTGAAACTACACAATGACAGAAAGGGAGGGTCTACCCATGATTTATGCTTTGCATAAATTTAGACATTATTTGTTAGGTTCTCATTTCAAGTTCTTTACTGATCATTCTGCATTGAAATATCTAGTTAACAAACCTGTGTTGGAAGAAAGAATTTGTAGATGGTTGTTGTTATTTTAGGAGTTTTCGTTTGAAGTTATTTTCAAGCCGGGAAGGTGCAACATAGGACTTGATCACTTGTCCAGACTAGAGTTAGGGGAAAGTGGTGGAGTAGTTGATGATCAGCTCCCAGATGCAAAATTGTTCTGAGTTGAGGCCATACCAAAATACCTAGAGGACATAATAGTCTTCTTAAGTACAGGTGCCTGCCCAGAAATATATTCCACAACCCAGAAATGCCACTTGGTTGTTAAAGCAACGAATTACCAGTTGATCGTGGGAAAACTAGGACTAGATAGTATCCTCAGAATATGTGTCCTTAATCATGAAAGATAGGATATACTCTGGGAATGCCACAGTTATGGGAGGACACATAGGATGAAAGGCCATCGCATAGAAATTTATTCAAGCTGGACTTTGGTGGGAAATGTTCTTCAAGGATGCAAAGGTATATGCTAGATCATGTGACGTTTGTTAAAGAGTAGGTAAGCCATCACGACGAGATGAATTACCACTTCAACCAGTTTGATCTCTACAAGCATTTGAGAAATGGGCAGTTGACTTCATTGGACCAATCAACCAAACAACCAAGCATTCAAAGGCTAGGTACATCATTACCACAACTGACTACCTCACGCGTTGGGCTGAAGCAATAGTGGTGCAGGACTATTCAATTGATATTGCTGCTAGGTTCATTTTTTAGAATATTATCTCTCAGTTTGGATGTCCTAGAAGCCTAAATAGTTATTAGGGAGCCCATTTCATTAGCAGCACTATAGCAAAGCTTACAATAGAATTCCTGATCCAACATCACAAAAGTAGCCCCTACCACCCTCAGGCCAATGGAACAGTAGAAGCATTCAACAAGATCCTGGAGAAAGGGTTGACAAAAGTCTGTTGTGCAAATCAGGAAGAATGGGATGACAAAGTTCCAACGATATTGTGGGATTACAGGACAACCACAAAGAAACTCCACAAGTACACACTATTCCAGATAGTTTATGGGAAAGAGGCAGTGGTGTCTCTAGAATTCATCACTCTAAGTTTGTACATTGCATAGATCACACATATGGTGGAGGAGGAATCAGTTGCACAGAGACTTATGGAGCTACAAGAACTCGAGAAATCCATATTTCTAGTAGACTTCCATTAGTCATTTGAAAAATAAAGAGAAAAATCTTGGCATGACAGGCATATTAAGACCAAGGTATTTACGCAAGAAGACAAGGCTCTACTTTATGATAGTTGGTACCAGAAGCATCCTGGCAAGTTGCACATCCATTGGTTGGGACCATTTATAATTGTGGAGATCCAACCCTCAGGAGCAGTTAGACTCCCACAATTAGATGGTATGTTGTAGCCAAGATGGGTGAATGGCACTTGCTTGAAACCCTATATGTCTCAAAACTGAGAAACAAGGATTGTTGCTCTAGTCCAAAGGAGTGTGTATAATAGTTAGATTTGTGTTTTCTGAGATTTTTGTAAATTCAATGTTCGCAGTGTTGCATCATGATACATAGTTCTTTTTTTTTTTAGTGGTGTTTGATGCAGAACTAATGACTCAACAGCGCAAGACCCGAAGCGTAAAAGAAACTATTAATGACAGTCATTAATATGACGGGGACCTTCTTTGTGGTCAAAGGGAGAACGAATCTGAATATGATCTGAGTCCATAAGGCCACACAAACCCAATCTAGTTACAACCTTTATTTCCATTACGGTACCTCGTCTAAGCCATAAAGTCGTGATACGTGAAGATGCCATCGATATTTGTGTTGGGATTCCCACCCATCAAATGGAAAGGTCTGAAACCGACCACGTCCTTACCCAACTTGCCTAAGTAAATGTCAGGGTCATCTGATAGAATTTAACTCATTCAACCATCCCATCCAACAACTCATATCCAGTTGCATCCATATGGTCATAATGAACCGTAGTTATTGATAAACTGTCCTACTAAGACAAGCATAAGCCTTTGATAATTCGCCATAGAACCCATCGTTTTCCAAAGAGCTTAGTGATTTCTGAATTATGCAAAGTGAGCCAGCCTGTACAATTTTGAAACCCATAGTCATGACCCTAATCATTAGCTTACCCCAGAAGTTGTGATAACTCAGAATCAACAACGCCAAGAGCCATAGGAAGTCGAAGTGCCATGTCTAAAGATGCAGTACCAGATGAGCCCTGCGACCCCCGAGTTGAGGTCATGGGTGATCTCAAAGGGAAGGTGGAGCGGGTTAAGGTCCTCAACCTTGATTTAACAGATCCAGTTTTGTCCCCCCCAGATGAACATAGACGTCTTCTGGAAGATGGCTCCAGATGGGAGGCATGAAATTCGTGCCAAAATCAGAATTTGTCAACTTATTTAACTCGACCATCATGAACCTTAGAGACCTACCAGTATTCGATGCCATTGGAGACGTTTCATGGTGCACAAAATTTATGTTCAATAGAGTGCATGACCAAAGTATCTGGTTGGATAGGCGGTATCCAATCCATTATGAAAATATCCATCATCTTATCGGACTGTCCTTCGAAGGAGAGGATGTGTCGAAAGGATTCTAGGGTCCTGGTAAGCATGGAAAGAAGGAAGGAGAGCTTAGCCTATATGAAAAATTCAACGCAAAGAGGGGGGGGCGCAGAATAGTAATCGACCCCATACTACCAGAAATAGTCAGGATGAGTTGTTACATCATAGCCATCAAGGTTATGAGATCATACTACAAGGGTGAATGCATGCTAGATGCACTATCAGTAGCAAACGTTTGCGCCAACGACGTTGTGTTCAACTAGTGTAGTTACCTGTCAAAGGAACTACTAGTGGCATGTGAGGAAGCACAAGAGAAGGGAGGAACCTTCACCTATGGTTATCTGTTGATGGCATTTACAATTTTCAAATGGAAGCCACCTATGGGAAGATTTCTGACTCTAACAGACAAAGGGTGCATGGTGAATATGTTCGAGCCGTGGCAGTCCAGGACAGATTCTGAGAATGCAGCCTTCAACTTTGCAACGTTTTCTAAGTGGTACAATGGCCTGATAGACGCAACACAAAGGATACATATTTCGCAGGAAATTCTTAATTGCAATACGAGAAACATTGCCTTCAGCATGAACCGACACCATACGTTTGTATGGTCGAGGCATTTTAGTAGGGAAGACTTCCGTACAAGGATGTTGTTGTTCTACCTGGATGAGGCGGCCTTCGACAAAGAAGTAATGTTGTGGCTAGGAGTTAAACACAACCCACGCAAGTCGGGGATGTACTACATCCTACCAGTCAAGCTGCTAAAGAAGAAAGGGTAGGACC
Organism: Picea sitchensis; assembly: GCA_010110895.2. NCBI lineage: Eukaryota > Viridiplantae > Streptophyta > Pinopsida > Pinales > Pinaceae > Picea > Picea sitchensis. The sequence goes on along the minus strand of SNQJ01S0059951.1, from coordinate 45,375 downwards.
AAGCGCAAGCTTAGAGCCACAGAAGAAAGAAGCTCCAGCATAATCAGACTCCGAGGAGGAAGATGAGACACAACCATTGGAGCGTAAGAAAATAACGATATCAGCCCTCCATTGGCTACTAGCTAATTCCATGTTGTCAAGTGAGGACATCAACAAGATCCTGAGTGTTGTGTTCATTACCGAACTAGTGGTGAAGAAGCTCAAAACCGGGGTTTCACCAAATAAACCTTTGAAACCCCAAGCCATTGCATCGGCCATCCCCTGCACCCATACAACAGTTAGAGCAGGCTCCATCATCCACATTTAAGACGAACCTAAGATTGAAACATTTACATCCATAATCATCACTGAGCACCCTCTGTCGTCACCACAACCCCAGTCGCTAACCCCCAAAACCATCAGTCCACCCCAAACCTCAAACCCAGAGCCGATGCAACTCAACTAGCCAGAGTAAGAACTTTCAGGAACAACCCAGCAGTTTCCCAAGATGAGATCATAATTTTCTAGTCCAAACCCTAGAGGACCAGAGCAGAGCATGCAGTTGACTGATCTGAACCCAAACATCCAGGACCAACAGAATATACCTCATGCGTAATAAAAATACACCCAAACCATGGAGGAGCTACAAGCCCAAAGAAACCAATGAATCCCCTCACCGGCCAAGGGTGAGGGTGGCCAAGAAAGAACAATGTAGGAAGAAGATGCATGAAATAGGAAGGAGATACCATAGGTCTAGAAGGACCCATTGTCACCACCCAAGCAGAGCACGATATCTATGCAAGAATAGATGGAGCGGGTTCTCCAGAACCCCCAGCAATGCACAAAGCTGATGCAACTATGCATAGACAGGAAAGAGATCCTGGCTCTCTTTCCCTCAACACTAAGATTGATGATTACACTAGGACCATCAATGGAGGAGGAGGTAGAGACCCACTTAGAGCATTTGATGACCAGTGGACTTCCACTACAGACATGAGCACCTAGAGATGCAGCCCCTTCATCCGTTAACCTAGTACAGTGGACAACAACACACTTATTTGGACTGATCAGATTATCAACGGATAAATTAGAGAAAATTCTCCTGTAGGCCGAGAGGTTTGTCTAGTTCACAAGGGAAGAAGTGCTCCTTGCGCAAGCATGAAGAACACAAGAAGCACATGAAAAAATCAAGGTTGAGCGCAGACTGGAAAGAGTGCAAGAAAATCTTATTGAAGCCTAGCCAGAGATTCGTAAGGTTGCACCCGAATTGCCTGAAGCCAGCGATGCAGGCGAGCCGGAGCATCAAATTGAGATACTCCAAGGAGGATGGACACAACTTGCCACTCGTGTTGAGTATCTGGAAGTACAATTGTGATGGACTCATCTAGAAGTAGAGCAACCACCTTAAAAGCTACAAGAGAAGATGTAAAAGATAGTAATGGAAGGCTACAATGCCAGAGCAACACTACACAAATTCATAGTGGAATGCACAAAGATCTTCAAGGAAGTCAGTGATTGGATGGGCATCATCACTCAATGCAACCAAGTATTGGAGGAGGTGTGCACCAAGATCCAGGTGTTGAATGAATAAGTTGTGGCCATGATGGATCTGATGGAGAAACAACAGAAGTTTGGCCAAATCCAATAGGCAGACAATGAACTGAATTCCCTCTATGAGGAACAGTTCATAGCAAAGAAAGAGGTTTGCGACCTCCGACCTGTTATTCAAATAGTATACATGTAGATGCATCAAGTTGATGCAACAACATATTTCGAGTGGAAATTGTTGGTTTCATCCAAGACAAAGGGGTGTAGTACAAAGGTGACCCAACAATTTGCTGCAGAGACATCACTCCTTTCCAAGAAGTGGCAGGATAAGGTTGGAAACTTTCAAGGAGTGAGGGAACGAGCCTTGCAGCTAGTCCTAGAATTGGGCCCTTCGTTTGAAGAGGTGAAAGAAGAGAAAGCACAAACAGAAGAGAAAAAGGAAGAAGAAAAGGAGGACAAGGGAAAACAATAGGTGCTCCAAGAATCTATGAAAGAACCAAGCACTTGACTCGAGGGCGAGTCGAGGGTTGTGGTCAGAGCCTGTTGGGCCCTTCATTTTTGGGATAAGGAATAACGCAAGTTTTAACTGAGCATGAGTTTCACAAGCTCTAGAAGAAGCTGGACAACAGAGCAAGAAAGAGAAACATAAATCATTGCAAAAGACAGTGCAACGCCAGCAAAGCAACAACGGTTGCAACAGAACAAGAAACCGTGCAAGATGAGATGGAAGACAGAACCTAGCTTATGTATGGGGATGAACATGATTGTAAAAGGGTTGATTAGTTATGAGTTCAGCTGAGGGAGGGAACGAGCCTTGCAGCTGATCCCAGAATTGGGCCCTTCGTTTGAAGAGGTGAAAGAAGAGAAAGCACAAACAGAAGAGCAGAAGGAAGAAGAAAAGGAGGACAAGGGAAAACAACAGGTGCTCCAAGAATCTACGAAAGAACCAAGCACTTGACTCGAGGGCGAGTCAAGGTTTGTGGTCAGAGCCTATTGGGCCCTTCATTTTTGGGATAAGGAATAATGCAAGTTTTAACTGAGCATGAGTTGCACAAGCTCTAGAAGAAGTTGGACAATAGAGAAAGAAATAGAAACATAAATCGTTGCAAAAGACAGTGCAACACCAGCAAAGCAACAACGGTTGCAACAGAACAAGAAACCGTGCAAGCTGAGATGGAAGACACAACCTAGCTTATATATAGGGATGAACATGATTGTAAAAGGGTTGATTAGTTATGAGTTCAACCTCATATTTCCCTCTCTATGAGGTTGTTGTCAGTCAGGTCAAGAAAAGGTTTGAGTTTGTAATGTATTTTGTACATCTTTTGAGAATTAGAGTTCTATGACATGAGTCCAAATTCAAGAGTCTGTAATAGAGCACTACTGTAAGGTTCAAAGATTGTAAATGAAGGAAGATTCTGAAAATAATATAAAGAAGGACCTAAATTTTCAAAATATGCTATGTATTCTTATGTTTTACTCATGCATTACAATCTTTCTTTATGGTTATGTGTTCCTCATGATGGGTCTATGTTTAAATGCTTTTCGGTAACATAAGTACGTCTGATTCTTGCCTAAATAAGATTCAGATATGTTTGATGGCTAGATGTCTTGCACGAGGTTAGGATGATTATTGAAGGTTCTGTGAATCCTCCTAAGTATTTTCTTTACCATTCCCTATCTATTTGTCTCAGCAATGCTTCGGGTGAGACGTTTTCTCTTCAGAGTAGATGAAAATGCCAACACTCTAGACTAATTGGTACCTTTTGTTGGTAACCTGAGAAGGACCCTGGTCTGATCAAACTTTCACCAATAGGATATGTCAACTCTTCATCAATTATCGGGCCCTAAATAAAATCACAGACAAGAACTAGTACCTGATTCCCTGAATTGAATATCTCCTTGACCAACTCAAGGGGGGAAAATACTTCAGTAAGAATGATCTAAAGTCTTTCCACCTTCAGGTCCCAATAGAGCAGATAGATGTATGAAAAAATTCCTTTAAGTCTAAGGAAGGTATTTTTTAATGGTTGGTCATGCCCTTTGGTTTGATGAATGCCCCAACAACTTTCATGAGGATGATGGACTGTTGGCACAGAGGAAGACTCAGGATTCAGCTCCAAGACCGCACCAACAAGCCCTAACTACTGGCCATTTTGGCAACACCTACGAAGCAGATGCAGTCTAACCCGAAGAAGTTATGAGGGGGTTGCAGGACATATATGTCTACAACCAAACGGAATATCGAGTGGATCTAACCTCATAACAACACAACATTCATATATCACTTATCAGCTTGATCTACTCCATGCATCTATCAGATCTACCTCAGCAATGCAATAACAGAGTATGAATGACAAATGCAAAATACCAATTACACACAACACAAAAATATACTTGGTTCACCCTCTCTCTAGGGATATGTCCACATAATTGTGCTATATTATATTTTAGTAAAGCATACAGTTCTTATCTGTGCTCTTAGCTAGCAAATATTCTCTCTTCTCCTTTGTTCCTCTCCCCTCCCTTCCCACCCAGCTGCAGGGTTGATCTTCGCACCCAGGTGAAGATCTTAGAATCTAGAAGGATCTCATACTCAACACCTCTCTCACACACAATATTACTCTCTCAACCACCTCGATACCAACAACAATAATGACAATCTTATCATACCAACCCAACCTAGTCCCTTTAGACCTCTATTTATACATTACAATCATTCATCGTGTAAGGTAGCTAGAGAGGTAGTGAGGGGGGCCTAGAAGGCCCATAGTGATAATAGTGGAGGTCATTCAATGTAAGGTGGAA
>SNQJ01S0059951.1:17591-39898 GCA_010110895.2 Picea sitchensis | reverse complement strand
GTGGAAGTCATTTAATATATGGGAATGTGGTCATTCAATGTAAGGTGGACTAGGTCCACTATATCAATAAATGCCCACTATGGTAGTTGGATGTAATAAATGTGAGAAGGCTCTCTATAAGGTTCCTAGGAGATACGGAGAGATATATAAATAATTCTAGGCAATGTAATGAAACATAGTGAAGAATATTGTGATTGTACAAGAAAGGATTGCTTGAGGAGTTTTATCCTTCCATAAGGATTAATATATGGTGTTACCCTACCTCAAGGGTTTTCTTTATTTCTTGTGTTCATGTTATAGTGAATGGTTTATGGTTTATTCTTGGTATTATTGAAGTATATTTGCAGATCCTTAGGCTGAAACCTAGGTTTCTAAAACCCTAGTTCAACTTGACCCATGTTTTCAGGGCTTCACCAGCCTGTCTTTCCTTCCTTCTCGTGCGATGCTCCAAAGCATCCAACGGTGGATTTTTCCACTTGTTGAGTTGTCCACAGTCCTTCTTCCTTGATGACTTGTCATTCTTGATCTATTTTTCCAATGGCTTGCTTTCTCGAGCATCGCTCCATCTTTTCTGCTCTTTTCTCACTTTGACCCAGTATCAGTCACTGTGCCTTCCGCGAAGTTTATTTCTCCCTTTTCTTCCTTGATCTTCGCTTCCTTCCATAACCAAGGGCCAACAGGCCCCCAACACTCACATGTGACTCATCCCAAGGCACTTTGATCTGACTCTTCTGTTGTACTCTGACTTCGGACTGTGAAGTGCAGCCTTTTCTTTATGTTTTATGTTTTCTCTTCTTCCCTGTGCAGATTGTCTTTTTTGTGTCTGGTACCCAGATTCAACTGCACCTGGTGCCTAGACCCTTTTCTCCCATATTTTACTGAGAGTTGTGAGGAATCTGGTTGTCATAGTACAACTTCATCTGACTCCCATTCACTAATCCTTCCTTCCATTCTCCCTTTAACGTCTTCAATTGCACAACTCCTCCTTCTGTGACATAGGATATCTCATATGGTCTGCACCAATGCGTTCTAAATTTTCCAGGATGTTTCATGAACTTGTTATCATAGACCAGTACTAGGTCTCTTTATCTAAATGTCTTTTGCTTGATGTGCCTTTCATGGTATGCCTTTTCTCTTTCTTTCTGAACCTACTGATGGAATTCTGCAATAAATCTATCTTCCTCAAGTTTGACCAATTGTGAAAACCTCTCTTGAACATATCCAGTGTCATCCATATCTATAAAGGCAGCAATTCTTAGGCTTGGTACCAAATATTCCATTGAAACAACAACTTCAATACCATATACCAACTTAAAAGGGGTCTAATTTGTTAGCTTCTTACAAGTGGTTCTATAGGCCCATAACACTGTTGGTACTCTTAAATCCCAATCATCTCGATTCACACAGAAAATCTTCGTTGGTGTTGTTTCAAAAATCTTGTTGAATGCTTCAATTGTCCCATTTTCTTGTGGATGGTATGGTGTGCTCTTCTGATGGTGGACTGAAAATTCTTCAGTTAGGGCTTCGATTGTCTTTTTGATGAAATGTGTACCTTGATCACTGATAAGGATCTTTGGGCATCCAAACCTAGTTATGATATCTTCAAATATGAAGTGCGCAGTTGTAGTTGCACTACAGTCCTTAACTTCTCTAGATTCGACCCATCTGGTCAAGTACTCTATTGTTGTAATTATGTACCTTTCTCATGTGCACTTTCCTGGTGGATTTATAGGTCCAACGAAGTCAGTGGCCCATTTCTCGAATGCTTGTAGGGTCAGTTGTGGATCTAATGGCTTTTGATATCTTCTAGACAGTTTCCCAACTCTTTGGCATACATCGTAGGCTCTGGCATAGTCTTTAGTTTCTCTGTGTAAGGTAGGCCACAAAAGGCCATCTATAAGAACCTTATGCACAGTTTCTTTACCTGCATAATTTCCTCCTGCGATGCCTTCATGAGCTTGTGCGAGGATCAGCGGGCATTCTGCCTCCATAACACATCTTCACAATATCTTGTCTGGTCCCATCCTATATAGATGTCCAGCTAGCAGATCTTCTCTCTTCTCCTTCATTCCTCTCCTCTCCTTGCACACCCAGTTGTAGGGTTGATCTTTGCACCCAGATGAATATCTTACAATCCATAAGGCTCTCATACTCAACACCTCTCTCTCACACAATACTACTCTCTCAACCACCTCGATACCAACAACAATAATGACAATATTATCGTACCAACCCAACCTAGGCCCTTTAGACCTCTATTTATACATTACAATTATTCACCGACATCCTTAGGCTGAAGCCTAGGTGTCCAAAAACCTAGATACCAAAACCCTAGGTGTCCAAAACCCTAGGTCAACTTGACCTGTGTTTTCAGGGCTTCACCAGCCTATCTTTCCTTCCTTCTCACGCAATGCTCCAAAGCATCCAACATTGGATTTTTCCACTTTTTGAGTCATCCACGGTCCTTCTTCCTTGCTGACTTGTCATTCTCGATCTCCTTTTCCAATGGCTTTCTTTCTCTGGCTTCGCTCCATCTTTTCTGCTCTTTTTCTCACTTCGACCCAGTATCAGTCACTATGCCTTCCGTAAAGTTCACTTTGCCCCTTTTCTTCCTTGATCTTCACTTCCTTTCATAACCAAGGGCTAACATGGATGATATCTTGTGGTGTTTCACCAATTCTTTTGTGGTGGTGTATTTGGATTACATTTGCATCTACATTAAGAATTGGGTGGAACACTTGCAGCATATTCAATAGGTTTTGCACATTTTGCGACAACACAAGCTATACGGAAATTTGGAAAAATGATCCTTCAGCATGGGAAGAGTCCAATACCTAGGATACATTGTTGATTAGCATGGGGCGCATGTGGATCCATCCAAGATGCAGGTTATTTGTGATTTTCCATCCCTAACCACACTCACTGAGCTTCAAAGATTTTTAGGCCTTGCCAATTTCTATCGCAGGTTCGTGTTGGGATTCTCCCATATTGCATAGGCCCTCAGCCAAGTAATCAAGGGTGGTGGTAAGACAAAGTTCATGTGGGTCATGTCACAACAACAAGCGTTCAATGATTTGAAGCAGTGCTTGTTCTCAACCCAAGTGCTCTCATTACTTGACCTACAATAACCCTTTGAGATCAAGACAAATTCTTCATACTATGTTGTGGCCGCGATTCTCTCTCAGCATGGACACCCCATGGCCTATCATAGTGAGACACTATCATATGTCATCCATAAGTAACCTACTTACGACAAATAAATGTACTCCATTGTGAAATCTTGTCGCTAGTGGAGGCATTACATTCTCGGGAAGGAGACAATCATCCACATTGATCATAAGTCATTGCAGTTCATGTAGACATAGCGTAAATTACATAATGACTGTCATCAGAAGTGGTCCACATACTTGCAACAATTACATCTCAACATCAAGTATAAAATAGGAATCACTAATTGCATCATCGATTGCCTCAACCACCTTCCAGTTGCATCACTCACCACGATGCTAAACACCTGCAGCCATGAGACCTCCAGATGGCCCCAACTCTATGTGAGAGATCTTGTCTTCGCCGCCACCTACCAGACGTCAGGCGCAAACACAAGTGTCATTGATTTCCATCTTTTGGATGGCTTGTTGTGCCATTTGGGACATTTCTGTGTTCCATCAAGTGAGGGAGCAAAGATAATTTGGGAATCCCACTACAATTGGGTGGCAGGACACTTCGGCATAGAAAAGACAATGGTTGTGTTGCAACAACATTTCTATTGGTCAAAACTTTGACATGATGTCAGTAAGTATATCAGGCCTTATATTTCTTGTGCCATTGGCAAACCAACTATTAAGAAACAAGGCATGTATACCCCTCTGCCTACTTCAAAAAGGACCTAGGAATCCATCTCGATGGACTACATGTTGGGCCTTCCATCAACCAAGCAGGGAAATGACTATTTTTTTGTGGTGATTGATCATATTTTCTAAAATGGTGATTATGGCCACCTACAAGAAGAGCATCACAGTAGAGGCCACTGTGAAGGTCTTCTTCAAACAAGTATGGGTACATTTTGGGATACCACAAACCATTGTCTCAGATAAGGATAATCGGTTCCTCAACACATTCTAGTTGAGCCTCTAGTCATTGTTGGACACTAAGCTCACAAAATCCATTTCCTTACACCCTTAGATGGATGACCAAACTAAGGTGATCAACTAGATGATCATGCATATCCTGTGCATTTACAATTCCAAGAATCCATGCACATGGGATGAGAGTCTTCCCTATGTTCAATACAGCTTCAACAGATCCATACATAGCTCAACCCGCCACAACCCCTTTTAGGTGGGGTTAGGATTTCAACCATTGGGTCCCATGGATGTTGCACTATTCCTTGCGGCCACCTAGGCAGACTCGTCCCATTCTCAAACTGAAGTTGATAAAGCTACCTAGTTCATTGAGCAGATCCATCACATCCACCAACAGGTTTAGATACTTTGCAGAAGTCCAATGCCAAGTACAAATAGTGCCATGATCAACATCGGGTGCCACACAAGTTTCAGGTGGGAGATAAAGTTTGGTTTCACTTACAGAAAGAACACCTTACAAGACCTGTGATATCCCTCAGCTGAACCCAATTGTAAATATAATATAAGTGTACTTAAGCTGGTGAGTTGTTTTGACATTATTTTGTAATGCATCGTTCATGGCATGTGAGTGCATGAACTACGCAGTAAAATGATATAGTATGCACATACTCGGATGCCACACGTAGTAACTAAAGTGTGCACAGTATGTAGGACAACCAGCCTCATGTATATGATATGTGTTATAGGCTAGTGAGCCAGTTATTATATGTTGGAATGCTTATGTTTTGGTATTAGGCCAGAATGCCTAGATGTTAAAGGCCAATGTGCCTAGTTTTTACATGTCTCATGATTAATATAAAATACATCATTGTGCGCAGACCAACCATGATAAAAGATATGGGGGACTGAACTTCACCAATTAGGGAAAGGGAGGGCCAAAATTCAAGGGAAAGGGCTAAGTTAGAGAGCTTAAGCCAAAAGGGAATATTATATTAATATTTCCTAAAGCATAAAGTATGGATAATTACTTTATCCTAAGTTCTAAAGTTGGGAACAAGTGGATCAAAGTAACTTCTGATATGACAAGTGTCAAGTTGGGGACATGCATTCATATCGGGGGGGACTTAGCTCTTTTGGTCACTTTTCATGGGGATTATTACCAACAATTGGACCATCATTCTCACCATCACACTTTCACATTGATTCCTTCCATCACTCAATTATCCAATCAACGATTCCATGACCATTTTCACTCATGCAGTCTGTTATCCTTGAGACATCCATTACACCATATATGAGCCTGTTCCCATAGCCTTTTCCAGTTGGTGTACTTGGTTAGCTTGGAGCGGGATTGAAGAAGTGGGTTGTCAGGCCCGTGAGCAATTCTCCGAGCGAGAGAATTGTTGGGGATTGATTCCTGAAGGTGATAAACTGCAGCTACAGTGCTCTGAGAATTCTGGTCTGACCTGTTGTTGAAGCCCTGGAAGGGAAGTGGGGCAACCGAGGGACTGTTGAGAAGAGAAGGGGCACACTTCCTTGGGTGGGACATGCATGTGGGGAATGAGAGGTTGTAGATTGTTAGTTGAGTGAGCACCTAAGACAAAGTCTTTCCTGTTGTCCATGACCCTTAGCCTGGTTAGGAACCCTTTACCTGAGTGGAGTTCAGTCCCAGCTCAAGGGTGACTTACTGTTGAGAGTGATGAATAGTGTAGTCTAAGGCTGGGAGGTTCGTGGACAGTCTCTACGTAGTTAGTGAAAATATTTACAAGATAAGTACCAATCGTATGATGAAATTATATGTTGCATTGTTATTTAAATGCTTATGTTACAGTTTATCATATATGTGAATATATTGTATGTATGTTTATGGGTATTTCCCTGTATATGTTGCATATCAGTGTTTACTATTATTTCAGTATAAAGTCATATATTATAGAAAGTGTTTATGTTTATATGTAAAGCTTCCACAAGAGTGTTGTATGTATATGTTTAATTTGCATGCAGTTTGAAGAGAAAAGTTATGTGGAATAGCTTAGTTGATTACTAGATATGTTGTTGTATGTTCTACGGTAATAAAACGAAAGCGTTCCCTAGAGTAGCATGGTCGGCTTGTTTAAGGCTGGGAATGTTACCAACTGGTGTCAGAGCATGAGATATTTATATGGAGTGGCATTCCCTGGCCTACGTGATCCAGGTGGATATCAGTGGCCACCCACCTTTTTCGACTGGCTCAAAACAATTTTCTGGGAATTTTGGCAATTTACTATTTTTAGCAAGTTTCAACTTCCGGGGCCATTTTAAGGGCCCAAATGAAGGTTTTTCGAGATCAAGGTTCTCAATGATATTTCAAAGAATTATTGAGCCCCCAAAATGAATATCCTCGATGATACCTTTCCAACGAGCTATCATACGCCTGAAACGGAGATCGTATGCAAAAGTTACGACCCCAGGAAGTTGATGTACTAACTTACCCAAACGGGGCCCACATGACTTATGGTGCTTCATCTCCTAGGGTTAGGTTTTTGGATGTCTAGGGTTTTTGGCATTCCTATTTATTGTAAAAATTCCTCCAGAGCCTCATTGTAATCATCTTCTTGCGAATGCGAGTAGTCGTCACATCTCTTCTCAGAGATAAGCTACCACCATTCTAGCGAGTCTTTCACTCTATATTTTTACAGTCTCTATACATTTACTTCATTAATAGAAATCATGTATTACTGTATATCTATGTTTATGGTTGCATCTCTAATACAGTTCTGTTATATTATTGAATATCTGTGATATCTCTGTGCATTTATTTATTATATCTCTGATCTCATTCCGTGCCGAAAATAATCTGGATCACTACGGGTGGCCAGGGGACGTTACAAATTGGTATCAGAGATTCAATTTCAATACTGAGCCTGGATGGGCCAGAGGGTTTCAGTTGAAGTGAATATTCATAGAAGAGTAACTTTGATGTGACCAAAATTCAAGTCATGGAGAGTCTATGGAAAATGTTGGCATGCTGGCACGCGCGGTAAATTTTGGCACCGCGCGGAAAACGTTGGCATGCAAGAGTGCATGGTAAATTGTGGTGTCTCACAAAATATTATTATGTGTGGATGCATGTGTTGAATTTATCCCTATGCGGTGAGCATGCACATAGTAATGTGCACATGGAGTGCGCAAGTATTGCATAACACAGAGGAGTATGTTGGTACGCACATAGTATGAGTATAAGTTGTCTCGTGACAGTGTATTCAATGGTGCGTGTAGATTATTGTGCGCGATGGAACCTATTGAACTTTGACATGGTGCAATGCATAGGGAGAAATTGATGTGTAGTATCGGTGCACGATACCAAAACTGTGCGCAGTGGATATTGGTGCACAACGCAAAAGTAGTGTGCGCAAGTTGTCGGCGTGATGGAGAAGAAATGCATAATGGATATAGGTGCGTGGAAAAGCATTTTACCTTGTGATCTTGCTATGAATGATAATATGGGTGTACATGATGAATTTTAGTGCGTGCAAAGTCTCTTGGAAGGTGATGAGTATGAGTTTAATTTTCATAATATTAGAAGAAAAAGAAACACACAACCGCATCGAAGCTTTAATTAAAAGGAATCCTGAGTTTTATATTCCTCTGATTCAGACAGATGGAAGTGAAATATAAGCTTACAAGAAAAAGCATACTATTAAAGAAAACAAGACTCATAATGCCACCAGATAGAATTTTGTAATAAACAGCCCAAAATCCGCTTTTGTATTTATATAATCGTATTAATCACAAAATTACAAAAAAAGGGATGATAGCAATTATCCTGTTGTAAAAAGGATCGTTTAAGAACAAGCCTATCATCTCTGGTGCTCCTTACCTCCACTATTATCTATTCAAAAATTCACTGAAACATACTTAATTTTATTTGAAGACTCACTTCAGCTTAGTGATCTCCTCCTTTAAAGGATCTAACCAAACCGGTTGATTCTCTCCAACACTTTCGATCATTTTAGCCATGGATTCCTCCTTCTTCTGTCGCTTGCTCCTTCTTCTGTCGCTTGCTCCTTATTCGCAAGGACTATGTACAAGAGCGTTGGGTTGAAATGATTAGCTAACCCATTTTGAATGATTAGTTGTTGAGTTCAATACATGGCGGTGTTCATCTACCGTCACATGGCTGCAAAGTACCAAACGAGTGAAACAGGGTGATCTGACTAGCCGTCACCTGCTCCACGAGTGGTGGATTTGACATCTGGAGACACGTGATACCGTGTCTTGGCAAAAGTGGTTTCGGAAAACCACCTTTTTCGCAGATGTATCTCTGAAGGCACCATGCATCTATGTTTCAAGACTTGGGTCTTATCTAGAATTTTCATGGTGATAACACCAGGAAATCAGGAGAGATAATTATGATGTATATATTGAACCAAAATGGTTCATATTTTTCATGAATTATTGAATTGTTAGCATGATAAGTTTCGATGGTTGCATGTTTTGTAGAATTAACAACAACTAGAGTAGATCAGACCAGTGTGAATTCCATAGGAATGGAATAAGCACAGAGGAATTACAGTCAGCAAGAGGAGAGCAAAGGGGTGGATGTCCATTTGGGCATTGAAGGAACGAACTCCAATGGACATGGAGAAGAAAGGAATGAAAACATGAATATGGTTGAGACCATTAATAATTTGAAGAAGGATGTCCAAAGCCATAAATCTGACAACGAAAGGCTTATGAGAGCCAAAGACCAGCCGGATGACTTCAACATGAAGTTATTGGAGGGCTTAAACAAAATAGAAAAGAAATTGGTTAAGGAGAGTAGATCAAGAAAATCTAGAAGTCACGGGCCTTTGGATGAGAAAAAAAAAAGCAAAAAGTGTTAGTAGACATCACCATCATTCCCCAAGGAATTCCAATAAGAGAGCAGGAAACAACTCAAGTCTATCCCCTGTCAGAAGGTATAAGAGGTCTAGGGTGGATGAGCTATGAGGAAAAATGAACAAAATCAATCCTCCTACATTTGATGGTGAGCATAAGAAGGATGAAGATGCAGAAACATGGTTGTTGGGCATGAGAAAGTATTTTCAATTGCATAATTAATCTTCTCATGCAGAAGGTAGAATTGTTATCTATCAACTCAAAGGAAAGGCCTCCATGTGGTGGGATCAACTTGTGAAGGTGCAACACATTGAAGAAACTGTTACTTGGAGGGAATTCAAGAAGTATTTTGAGAAGAAATACTTGACTAAGAGATACTATGACAAGAAAATGAAAGAGTTCTTTGAACTCAAGCTTGGAAGTCTGACCATAGACAAATATGAGAGAAGGTTTCTGGAACTGTTGAAGTATGTATCTTTCATCAAGGATGAGATAGTCAAAATTTGAAGGTATTTGAATGGATTACCACTGTTCATCAGTGAAAAAATATAGTATGATGATCCCAAGACATTAGAAGAGACCATAAGGAGAGATAAATGCCTATATGATCAGTAGAAAGCAAGGCCATCTTTCCAAAAGGCTTGGGAAGATAATAAGAAATTCAAGATGGATCAGAGGAAGAAGGGAGCTAAGCCACCATTCTTCAAAAATAATCCACAAGGACAACAAAGGCCTAAAGAACCCAGAAAGATTGACATAAGGAGTCAAGGGCCAAGGCAACCACCTATGAAATGTTGGGGTTGTAAAGGAGACCATAGGTTCAGAGATTGTCCTCATAGTGGTGAAAAAGGAAGGGATGTTCACAATGTACAGCAAGCTGAAATAGTGGAGGACATGGGTAGATATGTGCCCAGGATTTATGCAGCCGTGGACAACAAGAAAGCAGAGTATCAGTCCCACATGATTGAAGTGGAAGGTATGATCAACAACCAAATCATTGCTATTTTAATTGATTCAGGAGTTAGTCATAGTTATATAAACCCTAAGATGATGGAAAGTTTGCAATTTCCAAGAAGCAAGCATGGGAAATCCTACTTGGTGCAACTGATTGTTGGAGCCAGAATAAAAGTTAATGAGATGGTTAAGTCATGCCTCATAGACATGAATGGACTGAACACCAAGGCAGATTTAAACATCTTACCTTTAGGTTCCTATGACTGTCTAATTGGGATGGATTGGTTGGACCAACATCACACTCTCTTAGACTGTCACAACAAAGCATTTACTTGCCTGGATGAGGAAGGGAAACTAAGGAAAGTAAAAGGAATTCTTAGGGAAATAACCATTAGAGAAATTTTAGCATTGTAGCTGAAGAAATGTTACAGAAAAGGGTTTCAAATAATTGCAGCTCATTTGGCGGAGACACCTAAAGATAAGGTGCTAAATTTGGAGGATTATGCAGTCTTGGAAGATTTTGAAGATGTGTTCAAGGAGGTACCCAGACTACCCCCAAGAAGAGACATTGATTTCTCTATAAATTTAATGCCTAAAGCAACGCCAATATCAAAGACTCCTTACAAAATGAGTACACCAGAATTGAAGGAGTTGCAAATGCAACTTGAGGAAATTCTGAAGAAGGGGTATATACGCCCAAGTGTGTCACCTTGTTGTGCCCCAGTCTTGTTTGTGAGAAAGAAATATGGAACACTAAGATTGTGCATTGACTTCAGACAATTGAATAAAGTGACTGTTAAGAACAAGTATCCTTTGCCAAGGATTGATGACCTCTTTGATCAATTGAAGGATGCAAAGATATTTTTAAAGATATATCTCAGATCAGGATACCATCATGTAAGGATTAAATAAGAAGATATCAGCAAGACTGCCTTCAGGACAAGGTATGGTCATTATGAGTTCACAGTGGTGCCATTTGGGTTGTCTAATGCACCATTTGTTTTCATATGCTTAATGAATGGTGTTTTCCGAGAGTATTTGGATAGGTTTGTCATTGTCTTTTTGGATGACATTCTTATATATTCCAAGTCAGAGGAAGAGCATGAACATCTTTTGAGGATGGTGTTGCAAGTATTAAGGAAGCATCAATTGTATTCCAAATTGAGCAAGTTCTCATTTTATCAGAAACAAAATCATTATTTGGGGCATATCATTTCAAAGGATGGGATAGCAGTGGATCCTGAGAAGATAGACGCCATTAGAGAATGGTTAGTGCTGAAGAATCTGATAGAGGTGAGATCATTCATGGGTCTTGCAGGCTATTACAAAAGATTTACTGAAGGATTCTCAAAGATTTCACACCCAAACACTTATTTGCAAAGAAAGGGAGTGAAGTTTCAATGGACACTGGATTGTGAGAAGAGTTTCCAACACTTGAAACAATTATTGACAAGTGCTCCAATATTAAGGATCACAGACCCAGATGAAGACTTCATTGTATGCACCGATGCATGTAATGAAGGACTCGGTGGAGTCCTCAGTCAAAATGGGTTTGCATATGTTATGAATCAAGGAAGTTGAAGGATCATGAAAGAAACTATTCCACTCATGATTTGGAGTTGGCATCCATAGTGCATGCCTTGAGGAAATGGAGACACTACCTCATGGGAAAGAGGTTTGAGCTAAGAACAGACCACAATGGTCTGAAATATTTATTTGATCATCCAAATCTAAATGCTAGGAAAAGAAGATGGTTAGAATTTCTAAGTGAATATGAATTTGATATAGAGCATATCAAGGGGAAAGAGAATAAAGTGTTTGATGCACTCAGACGAAAGGTGCATGAATTATATGCTACAGCCAATAGCATGTATCAGACTAATATTAAAAGCAAAATTCTAGAGGTTTCAAATGCAAATCTGCAATACAAAGAATTGGTAGCAATGTTGCAGCAGGGTAAGATGCCACAAAAGGTGGATAATTATAATTTGGGAATAGATGGAATATTGTTGCACAAGAACAGATTTTTTGTTCCAAATGTCCAGGACTTGAAACGTATGATTTTTGCATGAAATGCATAATGTTCCTTATGTAGGGCACCCTGGATATCAGAAAACCGTGGCATCGATCAAGAGCCATTAATTTTGGCCAGGTATGAAGAGAGAGATCGTTGAATACATAATTAGATGTATGGAATGCCAAAAAGTTAAAGCTGAGAATAGGCACATAGCAGGGTTGCTACAACCTTTACCCATTCCTGAATGGAAGTGGGAAGTGGTGACAATGGATTTTATTACAGGATTGCCTAAAACAGGAAAGCTGGAGGATTCGATCATGGTGGTGGTGGAAAAGCTTACAAAAGCTTCCCATTTTATTCCACTTAAAACTAATCACAAGCCAGCAGATGTTGTTGATATTTTATGAAGGAAGTGGCACGATTGCACAAAATTCCTAAAACAATTGTGTCCAACAGAGACCCAAAATTCACCTCGAATTTTGGAAAGGATTGTTCAAAGGATTCAGAATGAATATGAACTTTAGTACAGCTTATCATCCTGAGTCTAATGGACAGACAAAGGGGGTGAACAAAATGATAGAAGATATACTGAGAATGTATGTGATGGACAAACCATCGAAATGGAAAGACTGCCTACACTTGGTAGAATTCGCTTACAACAATGGGTATCAGGCATCATTGAAGATGAGCCCATTTGAAGCACTTTACGGTATAAAGTGCAATACTCTAGGAGTTGGGATAATCCTGCTGATAGGATAGTAGTTGGGCCAGAGTTGCTCAAGGAGATGGAGGACCCAATGATAAAAATTAAGCAGAATTTAAAAGTTTCCCAACACAGACAGAAAATTTATGTCGATAAGAACATAACTAACGCAAACACGCCACCCAGGGCACGTCCACTCCCACAGGACCTTCTCTTCCTTAGGCCCGAAGAACTGAAATGCTCTTCAACTCCCTTATCGGGAGTTCTCAATACCCACAGAATGCTCCTTATGATCTCCCTACTCCAAATTGGGAAATCGGACTTCGCAAGATCGCGAGTCCTGAAACCACAGGATCGGGTCTCATAAATCCCCGAAATCCAATGAATATTCACCCACACTTTCCTTCTCCTGTCAGAAATTTCCCCATCGGGAAATCGGCACTTGCGCTATCGTAGACAACTTACTTCACAAATCCCTGATTCCTGATACACCGATACTTCGGTGTGGATGCGACACCTATTCACCTCTCTTACCCTGGTGGTCCCCACTCTGTCCTTGTATCCATCGAGAAATCATGTATCAGGATATCGCAATTCCTGTTGTCATGTGCACGGAACTTTCAATTCCCCGAACTCTGATACAAATTGCCACATGTCCTATGCTCTAGCACCTGTGGCCCACACTTCTGTGGTGATTGGGAAATCGTGTTTCGGAGTTTCACGATTTCAAATGCACTGGTTCACAGAACTTCCAAAGTTCCAAACCCCGATGTGCGATGACACCTGTCCCCTGTCACGTCTTCCGTGGCCCGCAACTTTAACTATCGGGATATCGCGTTTCGCAATATCGTGGTTCCTGATGCGACGGTTCCTTTGTCTTCAGAAACCCCGAAATGTTGAACCCCAACTCCTCGGGATCCCCTGACATGCGTCTCCGCTGATGGACGGTTCTGATCCTGTTGGGATATCGCGGATCGCGATTCTTTCCATCGCGATTTCCTTACTCCCAGAATTCACAATAAGCTGAACCCTGATGACTCCTTTGGGTCCTCTGACACGTGTCCCGTCTGAGATCTACGGTTGTGATTTCGTCGGTGTTTCAAGACTCGAGGGGTCTCGAGTTTCTTGACTTTCAAAACATCGATGCCTCCCCAGAAATCTCCTTTGCTCACTAGGGATTAACCCCGGCGCAACTTCTGCCGAATCTGACGATTGGCGGGAAAATCGACTGTTGATCCAACGGATCACAATATTCTGGGCTCGTGCTTCTGGATATAACTGTAACCTCAATGATGTTTCAGAAAATCCAATGAATGACGGGATTTTTCGACCCTCGCCACAAGATCTGGGCCGTCGGTTCCTCCTCCTTGAAGATTTCTTGAGAATGGCTAAGTATTCCTTCTCAGAACTTGCCCCCCAACACCTGCACTTGCAACTCTTGCTCAAACATTCCACGGCACAAAATTTATGTGCTCTCCTTTAACAATATCTCAAAGGTTCTATACCTCCTAAGATTTCCCACTCTGATTCTTTTAGAGGGAATTGCACGCACTCCTTGCGGCAAACATACAACAACTCCCAAGTGTTGAATCCTTCCGACTCTGCGCACTCCTACAGCAGCAGTCCTCCAAAGCTTCCTTCCCAGACTCACGAATGATACTTCCTCTTCAACCTGCACACTCCTTGCATGGCTTCAGCAACCCACTCTCACTTCTGGGTGAATAAGAACAAGAGTTAAACTACCTGAGCCTCCATCAACGCACACCTTGCGGATGATTTTCTACTGCACACATTGCAGGAATCTCCTGGCTCAGATAGAGAAACAATTGAAACTCATTACATCTCCCCTTCAGACTTCAGGTTGAAACATGAAATCACATGCACAGCATATAAAAATCAAATGCATGACAGGAAGCAAACATTCGTGAGCACATCAACAATATACACAGAGAAACAACACAAACCATGAATTTGAATCAAAGCTTTCTTCTATTAATTCAAAATGCCTATACATGGGTGTTCTTCATACACTATTCTCTGCTTGCTCTTCTCTTCTCCTGAATGCTTCCACTATGTTACAATGGTACAATGAGGGTGTTTATATCCATTTTCCCTCTCGGACTCTAAACTATCAAATCTAGAATTAAAAATCCTATCTACCAGCATTAACTAAATTAAATGTCGACTACCTACCAAAGGACGAGAGCTTAAAGGCTCAAGGTCCAATACAATATACAAATGTGCCTTCATAAATGGCTTCATTAAATACTTTCCCAACAATCCCAAAGCATTTTCAAAAATTTGGGTTGGTTTGTCCAGCTAATCTTCGCTTGATGTGCTGGCTCCCTTGATGAGTCGGTGATGTTCCTGCATCATACTCCTCGGCTTGAAAACTTTCATGGGCTCCTATCCATGAGCTCTTGCACGATCTGTCCATGCTTTTGTATCACTGCTTCACTTTCCCAGCTAGCATCTTCCACTGGGTGGTTCTTCCATTTGACCAGATACTCGAAGTATTGCTTCCGCCTGGTCTTTTCGCTCACTCTCTTGTCGAGTATACGCTCCATCTGCGGCTTTTCTGAAATCGGCATCTGCTTCTACCACTGGACCTCTAGTTGTTCATCACTTCCAGCTCCTGCTTCCTCAGCCTTATATGGATATAAGTCTGAGACATTGAATGTTGGAGATATTCCGATCTCATCCGGCAACTCAATTTCATAAGCATTTTCTCCTAATTTCTTCAGGACTTTACATGGCCCAATTTTCTTCATTTTTAGCTTATTGTATGTTCCCCTTGGGAACCTTTATTTCCTCAAATGTGCCAAAACTAGATCACCAACCTCGAACTAAAGTTGTCTCCGATGTTGATTCGCTCTATGCTTATATTCTTGATTCGATTTCATCAGTCGCTCCTTCACCTGGCTGTGAAGCTCTTTCATTGTCTCAGCAAATTCTTTTGCACTAGCACTGCTAGTAGCAATCTACTCTGAATCCCTCAATTTAGAAACTCCTCTCAGCTGCATGCCGTATATAATATGAAATGTACTTTTTCCTATGCTCCTGTTCACTGATTCATTGTATGCAAACTCTGCCTGTGGCAACACATTGTCCCAACTGCTGTGGTGCTTTGTCACCAAGCTTCTTAGCAAGTCTCTCAGACTCCTATTTACCACCTCTGTCTACCCATCCATCTGTGGATTATAGGCAGAACTAAACATCAAGTTAGTCCCCATCTTCTTCCAGAGTGTCCTCCAGAAATGCCCAATGAATTATGTATCCCTATCTGATACTATACTTCTGGGTAACCCGTGAAGTCTAACGACCTCCTTGAAAAACAAATTTGCAATGTGAGTCGCATCGTTGGTCTTCTGACATGGGATAAAATGTGCCATTTTGGAAAACCTTTCAACCACCACAAAGATCGAATCATGTCCTCTTTGCATCCAAGGCAATCCCAATACGAAATCCATGTTGATTTCATCCCACGGCCTCTCGGGTATGGGTAATGGTTGATAGAATCCCGCATTCTACTTCCTGCCCTTTGAATGCTGGCAAATTCTACATCTGTCGACAAACCTCTTGACTTCTGATCGCATCCCTGGCCAAAAGTATGCTTCTCTTAGCTTTGCAAATGTCTTGTCATGGCCAGAATGCCCTACCAAGCCTCCACTGTGTTTTTCTTTTAACAGATTCTCCCTCATGGAGCAATTTGGAATGCATAGTTGATTGCCTTTGAACAACAACCCATCCTGGATCACATACTCTATCCACTGAATTCGATCTCTGAGAACTGGGTTCTCAGCTGCTCCATACACTTCACTGAAATCCTAATCAGTTGCATACATGTCCTTAAGATCATCAAAGCCTAAAGTCTTGACTTTGAACTCCTGCAACAGCAAACATTTCTTGCTCAAAGCATCATCCACTTTGTTAGCAATACCCGAAATATGTTTAATTACAAATGTAAAATTCTGCATGTATTCTACCCATTTAACATGCCTCTGATTCAATTTCTCCTGTTGAGTTACATGCTGCAATGCATGGTTATCACTATATAAAATAAATTCTCTCGGAATCAAATAGTGTCTCCATTTCTTCAATGACTGTATGACGGCATAAAATTCCTTATCATATGTGGAATATTTCTCTTTCACCTCATTTAGCTTCTCGCTGAAATATGAAATCGGTCGGTCCTCCTGACTCAAGACCGCTCCTATGGCGAACCCACTCGCATCACATTTTACCTGGAACGTCTTTTGAAAATCCGGCAACACCAAAATTGGTTGTTCTGTAATCTTCTGTTTCAACAGATTGAAACTCTTCTCTGCCTCTTCATTCCAATGAAAAGATTTATGTCTTTTCTTGATGGTATCCATCATCGCTGCACTGATTCCACTGAAATTCCTGATGAATTTTCGGTAGAAACTAGCCAGTCCATGAAAACTTCTCACCTCAAAAACATTTCTCGGTGATGGCCAATTTTTAATTACTTCCACCTTATCTGGATCCATCTTTAATTCATTCATTGAGATAACAAACCCCAAGTAAATGAGTTATGTCTTCATGAATGAGGACTTCTTCATATTTATTAACAGCTTCTCCTGTTGTAGCTTCTTCATTACTGCAGCTAAATGCTTTAGATGTTCTGCTTTTGTTTTACTGAAAATCAATATGTCATCCAGATAAACAATGACAAACTTCCCGATGAATTCCTTCATCACTTCATTCATTAACCTCATGAAGGTACTCGATGCATTCGTCAAGCCAAACGGCATGACTAGCCATTCGTACAATCCTTTGTTGGTTTTGAAGGCTATCTTCCACTCATCGCCTTCCCTCATGCGAATCTAATGGTATCCGCTTTCAAATCAACCTTTGAAAAAAATTTGGCTCCACTTAAACAATCCATCAAGTCATCCATTCATGGCAATGGAAACCTGTACCTGATGGTTATCTTGTTAATGGCTCTGGAATCAGTGCACATTCTCCAACCTCCATCTTTCTTTGGACTCAATACTGTTGGAACGGCACATGGGCTTAAACTTTCCCTGACCATTCCTTTATCCAACAGTTCCTGTACCTGCCTTTTAACCTCTTCGTTCTCCTGCAGCGTCAACCTGTACACGACTTTATTCGGCAAACTAGCTCCTGGTATGAGGTCTATATGGTGACTTACGCTCCTCATCAGCGGCAACGAATGAGGTAATTCGTCTACCACTATGTCAGCGAACTCTTCCGGCAGTTCCTAAATTTCTTCCGGCAAATCATCCACTCTTGTGCTGGTCAAAACGATTTTGGGTTTTCTGACCACAAAGAATTGTGGATCTTCCTTCTTCTTCACCTCCGTAAGAATTTCCTTCCCTCTCATGAGAAGTACCCTGTTGTTCACTTCAGGCTACACCTCCTTATCTTTTATCGGAAGTAACATATGTGTTCTACCATTCTTCTCCAAAGTATATGTATTCATATTCCCATCATGAATTACGTTCCTGGCATATTGCCATGGTCTACCTAGCAATAAATGACATACATCCATAGGGATAACATCACAGAGTATTTTATCATTGTATCCTCCTATCTTAATGTCCACTAAGCACTGTTTAGTGACATTTACTTGATGTCCCTTTTGTAGCAATGAAACTTTGTATGGACTTGGATGATCAGTTGTCTCTAGTTCTAGTTTCTCCACCATCTCGGTTGAAATGAGATTATCTGTGCTACTGCTATCCACAATAACCTTGCACACCCTATCTTTGGTCTTGCATGCTATTCTGAAAAGTCTGTTTCTTTGAGCTGTGTCCTCTGCCTCCTTCTTGGGTGTTAAGAGAACTTTACGCATCATCAATGACCTTCCGTCTTCTGTGTCTTCTGCTTCAGCATCTCGCCTCTGTGCCTCGGCGATGTGAGCTTCTCCTCCATCCTTCTTCTTATCTGGACAGTCAAATGACTTGTGTCCATTCTTTCCACACGTGAAGCACATGATGACTCCACCTCTGCCTCTTCCTCTACCTCTGTTATGAGGAAATGTGTTATTATCAGCGTATCCTCCGCCCTGTTCTGTATGTTGCCTTCACTGTTCAACGTGTTGGCCTCGCTGTGAATTTCCACCTCTTTCTATTCTAGTCTGAGGCTTCTTCCAGTCGTCCTCAGATTTCTGGAACCTATCTTGGGCAACTGACTTACCTTTGGGCTGGCTCCTACCTCGGCCTCGCTATCCTAGCTTACGGCTCAGCTTCTCTTCAGCTTTCAATGCCATTTGATACGCATCCTCCACCGTTCGAATGGTTTTCATACTCATCTCATCCTGGATATCGTATCTCAAGCCATTCATATACCTGGAAACTTTTTCATCATCGATCTCCCGATGACCTGCTCTGATATTTAGCTTGTAGAATTCCTCAGTATACTCCTTCACTGTCATCAGCTTCTGTCTCAGGTTCTACATTGTCCTGAACAGTGTGATTTGATAATCCCTTGGGATGAACTTTGCCTTCATCTTCACAATCATTCGATCCCAACTTTTAATCTTTTGCTTGCCTTTGCAGCATCTATCTACTTGAAGCTCGTCCCACCATAATGTTGTGTGTCCCTTCAATCTTGTGACAGCATGCCTAACCTTCTTATCTTCTTCGATGTCTTCATAATCGAAGTAAGTGTCAAGAGCTCTAATCCAGTCTAGAAGCTCTTCTGCATCCAGATTCCCTTCATAAGTTGGAATTTACATCTTTGTTTTCGAACTCATCCGGGCGATAGCCTTAATTAATCGCTCATTGGCTACATCTTCGGCTGCAACTTCCCCTTGTTGTTCGGCTTCAACTTCGCCTTCGGAGTCACTTAGATCTCCAGCACTGGTTGTGCGTCTCTACGCTGCCTCCATATCTTCTAGTCTCGCTCGGAGATCACGTATCAGCCTCTCCATTTCTGGATTTTGTGCTTGTCTCCCTCTTCTTCTCTGGTTCTCCCTATCCTCTGGATCGGGTGATTGTCTTTCTCTCCTCGGCGGCATGGTGAAATTTTCTTTTCTTCTCTGCTACAGAAAGCAAAGAAATTTTCTTGATATGATACCACTCTGACGCAAACACGCCACCCAGGGCACGTCCGCTCCCACAGGACCTTCTCTTCCTTAGGCTCGAAGAACTGAAATGCTCTTCAACTCCCTTATCAGGAGTTCTCAATACCCACAGAATGCTCCTTATGATCTACCTACTCCAAATCAGGAAATTGGCCTTCGTAAGATCGCGAGTCCTGAAACCACAAGATCCAGTCTCATAAATCCCCGAAACCTGATGAATATTCACCCACGCTTTCCTGCTCCTGTCGGGAATTTCCCCATCGGGAAATCGGCACTTACGCTATCATAGACAACTTACTTCACAAATCCCCGATTCCCGATACACTGATACTTCGGTGTGGATGCGACACCTATTCACCTCTTTGACCCTGGTGGTCCCCACTCTGTCCTTGTATCCGTTGGGAAATCGCGTATCGGGATATCGTGATTCTTGTTGTCATGTGCACGGGACTTTCAATTCCCCGAACTCCAATACAAATTGCCACATGTCCTCTGCTCTAGCACCTGTGGCCCACACTCCTGTGGTGATCAGGAAATCGCGTTTCGGAGTTTCACGATTTCAAATGCACTGGTTCACAGAACTTCCAATGTTTCAAACCCCAATTTGCGATGACACCTTTCCCCTGTCACGTCTTCAATGGCCCGCAACTTTAACAGTCAGGATATCACATTTCGCGATATCACGGTTCCTGATGCAACAGTTCCTTTGTCTTCAGAAACCCTGAAATGTTGAACCCCGACTCCTCGAGATCTCTTGACATGCGTCTCCGCTGATGGACGGTTCTGATCCTGTCAAGATATCGCAGATCGCGATTCCTGCCACCGCGATTTCCTTACTCCCGAAATTCACGATAAGATGAACCCCGATGACTCCTTTGGGTCCTCTGACACGTGTCCCGTCCGAGATCTACGGCTATGATTTCGTCGGTGTTTCGAGACTCGAGGGGTCTTGAGTTTCTTGACTTTCAAAACACCGATGCCTCCAATATCCCGATGCCTCCCTGGAACTCTCCTTTGCTCACTAGGGCTTAACCCTGGCGCAACTTCTGTTGAATCTGACGGTTGGCAGGAAAATCAACTGTTGATCCAACGGATCACAATCTTTTGGGCTCGTCCTTCTAGATATAACTGTAACCTCGCCGCTATTTCAAAAAATCCAACAAATGATGGGATTTTTCGACCCTCGCCATAATATCTGGGTCGTCGGTTCCTCCTCCTTGAAGATTTTTTGAGAATGGCTAAGTATTCCTTCTCAGAACTTGCCCTCCAACACCTACACTTGCAACTCTTGCTCGAACATTCCACGGCACAAAATTCCTGTGCTCTCCTTTAACGATCTCTCAAAGGTTCTATACCTCCTAAGCTTTCTAACTCTGATTCTTTCAGAGGGACTTGCACGCACTCCTTGTAGCAAACATACAATAACTCCCAAGTGTTGAATCCTTCCGACTCTGCGCACTCCTGCAGCAGCAGTCCTCCAAAGCTTCCTTCTCAGACTCATGACCGAGACTTCCTCTTCAACCTACGCACTCCTTGTGCAGCTTCAGCAACCCACTCTCAGTTCTGGGTGAATAAAAACAAGAGTTAAACTACCTGAGCCTCCATCAATGCACACCTTGCGGATGATTTTCGATTGCACACCTTGCAAGAATCTCCTGGCTCAGATAGAGAAACAATTGAAAATCATTACATCTCCCCTTCAAACTTCAGGTTGAAACATGAAATCACATGCACAGCATATAAAAAGAAAATGCATGACAGGAAGCAAACATTTGTGAGCACATCAACAATATACACAGAGAAACAACACAAACCATGAATTTGAATCAAAGCTTTCTTCTATTAATTCAAAATGCCTGTACATGGGTGTTCTTCATACACTATTCTTTGCTTGCTCTTCTCTTCTCCTGAATGCTTCCACTATGTTACAATGGTACAATGAGGGTGTCTATATCCGTTTTCCCTCTCGGACTCTAAACTATCAAATCTAGAATTAAAAATCCTATCTACCAGCATTAACTAAATTAAATTTCGACTACCTACCAAAGGATGAGAGCTTAAAGGCTCAAGGTCCAATACAATATACAAATGTGCCTTCATAAATGGCTTCATTAAAGACTTGCGCAACAATCCCAAAGCATTTTCAAAAATTTGGGTTGGTTTGTCTAGCTGATCTCCGCTTGATGTGTTGGCTCCCTTGATGAGTCGGTGATGCTCCTGCATCATACTCCTCGGCTTGAAAACTTTCATGGGCTCCTGCCCATGAGCTCTTGCACAATCTGTCCATGCTTTTGTATCATGCTTCACTTTCCCAGATAGCATCTTCCACTGGGTGGTTCTTCCATTTGACCAGATACTCGAAGTATTGCTTCCGCCTGGTCTTTTCGCTCACTCTCTTGTCGAGTATACGCTCCATCTGTGGCTTTTCTGAAATTGGCATATGCTTCTGCCACTGGACCTCTGGCTATTCATCACTTCTAGCTCCTGCTTCCTGTTATCCTCATTTTTGGTTATCAAGATGATGACATGATAATGACATGGTGATAGAAGATCTAGCTCTTCTTTAAGATCATTTTCATGAAGAAAGTTACACTTGTCAGTTTCTCAAAATCACTCTTT